>JADBJO010002737.1:5000-47500 GCA_016801955.1 Conus betulinus
ACCTTGAGTTAAGACAATCATTCTCATTTTCAGAGTTTTTTGTTTTTTTAACATTTTAAAGTTTTTTTTTTTTTTTTTTTTTTTTTTCCTTTTAAAAATCTGTCAGTATGTCGGCGACAACCTTGCAGTGATGTCAGTGGCCTTCCTGCTCAAAGGACCAGAAGATGCTGTTATATGGAGGGGTCCCAGAAAGAACGGTGAGCTGCAAGTGATGACATGAGTCTGGTGCTGCTGCCATGTCCAAGTAGGAAACAAAACAGGCTGTGATTCACTGACCCTGCACAGAGATCTCCTCCCCTTCCAGTGCTAGACTTTCCTGTCAGGGTGTTACTTTTCCAGACGACATGGAAAACCCAAGATTCTGTGTTCAGTGAATGGACTTAACTACCCGTCCCTAAACCATGACAAAGAAGTTTTAGACTGTGTGTGCATTCATGATAAATGTAAACATTGGCGAATTCCAAGTGCAGATGCTTCCAGAGTCCCAAGGTTGGCAGAATGACAGATATTGATATACAATGTTTCGATTCATCTCTTGTGTTGCTGCAGCTGTACTCAGTACTTGCTTTAAAGAAAGGAGAGAAAGAAAAAAAAGCCCAGTATCAAGCAGGCCTGGCGCTGATCAGAAAACCTTGGCAGCAGCATGAGAGACATCTGTGAGCTAATTGAGACATGACTGTGTATTCCCAGTCTTTTATTTGAACCCACAATAGTCTGCGCTCAATCCAGAAGCCAGCCAGTACCAAAGAACCAAGCAAACAAACAAACAGTGACAGTTCAAGCGTGGTCTGAACCCAAACCTTTCAATTTTTTTTTTTTTTTTTAGATTGTTCGTCTTTGTATTTGTCTGACTTTTTCAAGTTTAAAAGGCTGTGCTAGTCTTGAATAAAAGTTACTCTGTGTTAGGTTTCCTTGTGGGAGCAAAAACTACCCCACTTGTTTATAATTTTTTTATTGAGCTGAATTGACATTTTGTGTGTCACATACACATACACGCATATTTATGTAGAGAGGCACATACATGCACATGTGCATACACATGTGCAGGCACACGCATAAATAGGTAGGTGCATACTTACGTGTACACATGTACGCAGGCATGGGCATGCATGCACTCATGGATGTGTCCTGCCACATGCATATGCACACTCACACACACACGTACACAGAAACACACACACACACACACACACACACACACACACATACAGAAACACACAAACACACACACACACACACACTCACACACACACATACAGAAACACACACAACACACACACACACACACACACACACACACACACACACACCACACACTCACACACACACACTCACATGCACACACTTTCACGTACGCGCGCAGACACACACACACACACACACACACACACACACACACACACACACACACACACACACACACACACACACACACACACACACACACACACACACACACCTGCAAGTGTTTTTTCTTCCCCAAAATATCCGTTCTATCATTTGTTGTCTTGTTAAGAGAAACATTCTTTGCATTGTGAGGAAAAAAAACAACAACAAATAATAATAATGTAAAAATTCACAACTGACCCAGACACACTTAAGCAACAGCAACACACATGCATCTAAAACAGTTAAAGTAAATTGGAGCATTATAAAAAGAAACTTTTTTTTGAGTCAACTGTAATCATTAACTGCTTTCAAAATAAGAAGACTCCTCCATACATTTATAAGCACTTTTAATAAATAAACCAATAGATGCTAGAGCAACAAAATTATGAAAAGGAAATAAAGTAAATAAACAAATGCAAACAAAACACAAGAAAAGGTTTGTCCAATTGGTCTGCATAGAAAAAAAAACAAACATGTTTATGATTATTACAGACTAATTATGTGATCGATATGGAATAAAATGGGAAAGTATAAATATAGGAAAGAAAAAGAACTGAAAAGCAAAAATTGGAAAAAAAAGGAGGAGGTGGGGGCACTATTGAAAGGGGGGAAAAAAGGCTGGGATATACCGTGAAGGAAAGTGTAAAGTGCTGCTCTGTCTGGTGTCAGAGCAGAATGGAATTCAATGACGCCATCTGCATAATTCTCATGGATCATCATAAAAAAAAAGAGTTGGAAATTCTGTTGCTTTTCAAGGCCTATTCTTATAATAGCTCAGTTTCCATGTCTGCTCTATGTCCCATGCCAATGTTGAATTGATGTGAAAAGTATTGGTATCAGCAAGTCAGTGGGGGTCTGTTGTTGGATGAACAACAGGCATCCTCCAAAAGGGGACCGTCACTCACCCTGGCTGTGTGACCAAGCGGTTATTGTCTTCATTAGTGAGCCTAGTAGATGGTTTCTTGTTAAGGATGGATCAGGATAGGGCACCACTAGACATGACCATTCTTGGCAATGGTACATTCTCCTTTGTGGATGTCTCAGGATGACCTAACGTTGAGTCCTTCGTGTCGGCTTCTGATGTTAAGGTTGCAACAGAATGAGCCAGTTATGGGTGTAGGGAAGGAAATGAGCAATGTGGAAGCAGCTTCTTTGGGGGGTTATGAAAGATTAGCATTGAAAGAAGAAGAAGTGGAAAACTTGTGAGTATACAGATATTCACAATGTGTCTTAGATTTTTTTTCTCTCTCTTCTTGCAACAGGTTTGATCAAGCAGTTTTTCTTCGAGATGTGGATTGGGGTGACCTGGACTTTCTGGTAATTGACACGCCGCCTGGCACATCTGATGAGCACCTGTCTGTTGTTCAGTATCTGAGTGAAGCTCAAGTTGATGGAGCCATCGTTTTGACCACACCACAGGTAAATCAGCCCTTCTTTTCTCTCCTTTTTTTTTTTTTTTGAGTGGGGAAGGGGACGGGTGGGACGAAAGAGTTTGACCGTTCAGAATTTACACTCATGAAGTTGGCTGTCTGCAGAGATCAGTCTGGAGGATTTGGGAACTGAACAATGTAAGGATAAGGATTTAGCTCCCTTGTCTCTTTCTTTCTGGGGCATCCAAATTGTGAAGGGCGTTGTCCATGCCGGTGGGAGTAAGGCAGTTGTTTTGATAACTAAGTTTAAGGAAGTTTTGATAATCGCAGAAATGATTTTTTTCTTCCCTGCTTCCCTCTCCTCCTTACCTAACTTCAACCAGTTAGCAATAAACAGGATTAAAACAGAGGTACTTGGGAGAGCGCAATCCTCCGTCATGGTTGAATAGTCCTCTTAACTTCAATCAGAGCCTTCCTAGATCGCGTGCATATCTCTGAAAGTACCTCCAAAATTATTATAGGTCTATTGAAACTGTTTTACCTACGTGAATCCTCATGTCTCAGCTGTAAGTTGGTGGTATGGCAGATTTGTATCTCAGTTTGTTATTGTGCAGTAACAAAATGAATATCATGTCTTCCTCTTTCTTGCCTCCCACCTCCTTATGAATCAGATCCCTCCAGATTTTGTAAGTTCTTAAATACCAGTTCATTGAAGAAACCTAATTTTCTTTCTTTCTTTTTTCTTTCTTTCTTTTTTTTTTTTTTTAACATTTGAGACCCATGCATTATTTTTCAAGAAATTTACAGAAATGTCAAAACTCATTTGTATCAGTGTCAGCAAAGGTGAGAACAAATTCCAGGTATTGAAATAGATGCTTATCAAATGTACTGGGTTCATCCTTGACCACTTTCTATCTTTTCCGTCTTTTTTTTTTTTTTTTTAAAGTCAGTTGGGTATTATTTTTTTACACAGTCTGCTCACAAACAAATGAACAAACCAAAAGATGTAAGTGAAAACATAACCTCCAGGCAGAGGCAGAGGAAACAGGTTAGTGGCAGAGGAAAAGAAGAGTAGGCAAAGACCCATCCTTGCCAGGGAAAACACTGCAAAGATAGTCAGAAGAGAGGAGTTGAAAGTAAAGTTAGCAGAGAAGGAGTAAATAAGTGCATTGTTGCAGAAACAGATGCCAAAATGAAAGTATTAAATCTCGCTGCAAACTTGTTTACCTTCCACTGTAGATGTAATATAAATTATGTTTTAAAATGGATCTGTCTATCATTGCACTCTCCCACAGGACATTCTGCTTGATAAGAGGTTGCCGAAGTTACACTGTCTGAAGAGCCACTTTGTAATCTAACTGAACACCATGGTTAAATACTCACAATAGCACTGAACTGCTTAGTAGTCGCTCTAGCAGGCATTTTTGTTATTGCACAGCATTGTGCAAAGGGGGATAACCAATTTGGGCAGGCACATATCGTTCCCATCCTAAATTGCTTTAGCAAGGATATCACATGAAGAATCTGAACATGAATCCGTGAAATGCTTAAGTGTAATATTACCATGGATGTTTCGTAGTATATTCTCTTTGATTACACTTAACACTTATCAGCTTACCACCTCTTAGGGATAAACAGGTCTGAATCACTAACAGCATTTTGGAACTATAATATATTGTGTCTCATGTGCGAAACATTTTTGTTATGTCTGATTGTGGCCAACTTTAAACATATGGGTAAGAATCATCAGTAGCCCCAGCAGTGGCTGTAATGTGCAGTAATCTCTTTTCAGATAGTCTGTTTAACAATCAGGTACAAAACTGAACAGGGAATTTACATTTGTTATATACATGCATTAATTTGATGCAGATGTGATGTGTTTACAAAGCATTAGTTCCAGACAAAGGAGAAATATTTTAACTTGTGATAAAACACATACAGTCTCGAATAAGCAGATGTCTATCATATTCATATTATTGACTGAGCTGTTAAACATTTGTGAGAAGTTTTACTTGATAATTCTCATGTCCACTTATCTCTTTCTATCACTGGTTTTCATGCCTCATGTTTTATTTCCTGTTTATTAAGAATATGGTGTTTGTTAGTAACAAAAGTATAATCCAGTCTGAGTAATATTTATTCTTTTTATGTGAAAAAGAAATTGAAATAGGAAACAGGCTGGTCAAGAATTACTAGCTATATCATAAAAGGTATGAGATTGGGCAGAAATTCAGCAAGATTCTTGGATGAGCTTCATAAACACTGCCAGTGTGGTGCTCTTTGTAAAATATTGTCATTGATAATCTACATCTCTAGGATAAGAAATTGAACTGTCTAGATAACCTTCATAACATTTTCTTTCTTCTTGACATTTTTTTTTTTCATTCTTGAAATGATTTGCTGAAGACATAGTCTGAGACATTGAAGTAGCCAAGACAAATTTAGTAAGCCAAGGGAAGTAATTTCTATAACGTATCTGAATGGAATGGAAGTGTCTCTTCCTTGATGTCTACTTCTTGTTTAGAAAGCCCACTTTGGTTACATTGGATTGAACTGAACTGACATATTCAGTTTACTTAAAACTGATAATAAAAGTGTTTTAAAAAAAAAAAAAAAAAGGAAACTTACAATACAAAAAAAAATGTCTCAATAGCAATGAGAGAACACTGTAAAAATATGGCTTACACTAAATTGCATGGCAAAGCATAACTGTTTTGACCACAATATATCGGACTTGTAGAAGCTTTGGAAGTTGTTGGATAGTGCTCTTCATGCCCTTGAAAATTGTTTGCATGGGAATACACACATGCACATGTTTGCATGCACTGAAGTAAAGGCATGCCTGAACACATGCACTCAATTACACGCTATGTATGCTCATACATTTACACTTGTGCACATGCATGTGCACATCACTAACGTTAACTCATACATGCACACTCATCCATGCATTCAGATCTGTAAAATGTTTGTCCTGAAAGCACAGTTTTCAAACATACAGTTGCTGTTTTGTTTTTCAGTATTGGTACTCTGTTCATGTGGGTAATTTTTTTTTTCAGTTAGTCACATCATGGCATTCATATTAGTTATGCTCATTGATTTCAATAATTGTTTGGTTGTTTTTTGTTTTCTTTAATAATGTTCAGACAAACTAGCATACTTACAAGAGCTGAGTATTTAAAATTAATGTACTTAATTTGATTTGATCAGTTGTTTTACGTAAGTACAGCACATTATGCATTGTCTTAAGATATGATCTCACTAAAAAAAACAGTATAGATAAATGCGAAAAGAAAAAAGACATGGGCTTTTTACATCAGCAAGTACGTACACAGTCATTGTTAAAATGAATAATGGACAGAATACTGATTACTGTTGTTTCAGGAAGTATCACTGATAGATGTGCGCAAGGAGATCAACTTTTGTCAGCGAGTGGGATTGCCTGTTATTGGGCGTGGTGGAAAACATGAGTGTTTTTTGTGTGTCCCAAATGTAAGGTGAGTGCAGGATAAGGAGTATGCATCCCAGTGTAGCAACTGCATGCATGAAAGTATTCTTATCCGTGCAGCTGTAGTTGTTGAAAGGTTTGACATAAATGTTGGTGGTGGTTTTAGTCCAAGTGATACTGGCAGAGTTTAATTGGAGTCATCTGCCATGTGCAGGAGTAGTGACCAACTAATCTCCAGTAGATTCTGTTTAGAATGCTCTTTTTTTTTTTTTTTTTTTCCCATTTTCAGTTTCTTCAAACAGACATCATTATTTGTGGACTAGCACACACGCGCAGATAATATTTTCTTAGCCTCATGGGTGAAGCATAGTAGATGTTTTATCTTTGCGTGGAGCAAGCATACATTTCAAGCCTCGATTACTGGTCAGGTGTGGTCAGTGCTGGTGCGTGGTACATATGGTGACAGTTGGCTTTATTTCTGAGTGTTTTGCTTACATTTGTGTTTTAAACACGGGCAGTGTTCTTGTGTGGTAATTCATGTTTTTCTTAACATAATGTCTTCAAGATTATGACAATGACATTATTGTCATTTCAGTGTGGGGATGTTTTATCTGTACTGTTAGGAAAGTGTATTCAAAGACCTTGTGATTGATATGAATAGCAGTGGTAAACAGCACACACACACACACACACACACACACACACACACACTCTCAGGCACACACGCATGCAGGCACGCACACATACACACACACACACACACACACGCACACGTGTATGATGATTCAAGGGAGGTCCATTGTCTATATGATGACTCAAAGTCATTTCAGAAGCTTAATGAAATGTCTGAAACAGCATGCAAACAAGAAAACGGAGCCTTTCACTTTAGTATTCATGGAATATGAGAACTACAGGACATACTGAATTCACTTGTATTTGCATGCACCTGTTTTTTTTATTTGCAATTTGAAAGGATGTTTGTGGATTGCAGAAAGACTCCATAATATTTCCTGCAACAACTGGAGGTGGAGAGAAAATGGCCGCTGACTTCAGTGTACCCTTCCTCGGCAGACTTCCTCTGGATCCTCGCATAGGTTTGCAGCTTGTGATTCTTTACTTTCCTGTGTGTATCCTGTTTACTTTTCTCTGATATTTATTCATGTGGTTTCTTACTTTGCTGTGTGTATTCTGCAGAATTGTTCTCCCATTATGCCATATTGTGTACACACATTTGGCGAAAACACGACCAAATGTGACACACTAAAAAAAAAAAAAGAAGAAAGAAAAATGTCGGAAGAAAAAAGATCCAGAGGCAGAGCTCTCGAGTGGTAATTGTACTCAAGGAGTGTAACCATGGCAGAGGCTTTCCGCAAAGAGTGACAGCTCTTGCCAACTTGTGTGCGCAAAATGGCTTTAGGCAGTGTCTTTTGCTTTGTCAACATGCCTTGAAACATCAAAAAGAAAAAAGCAAGAGAGCGAGCTTGTGATGAAGTGTGCTGATGAATAATAATGGTGACGTTTGAAAGTAATTTGTATTTGAAAAAAACAACAACTGTTTTGCCATAGTTAATGTGAGATCAGGTGTTTTACTGTCCGGAAGATGCCTTTGCAATGTGACAGCAGGTGAAAACGTAACGAATGCCCCCACCCTTCACTCCTTTCCTTGCGTTTACCAAAATTTGAAACTTTGCTCATTGTTCATGCTCATTGTAGAAAGTTTTCCCTGTAGGGTAAACAGGTCTGATACTGTTATCTTTTTTCTGTTATTCATTTATGTGGCAGTATGACTGGATTGTCTTGCCATGTCTGCATTTTATGTTTTAGTCCTCTGTCCCCAGAGTTGTCTTTTCCTCATGGACCTTTCATTCTGCCAACCTGTGTTTTGGTACTTTGATCCCTTTTTTTTTTGTAGAAAGAGGCTAGCATTGTTGGTGTTCAGTGTACGTTTGATGCTTACAATATTTGTCAAATGTCAAGATTAAAAGAAATTTTTGTTGCATGGTGGGTGGGGGCTGTGCAATGTTTTCAGCTCTGAGCAGTGTTACAAATTTGTGTTTATATTCTTAGACATACTCTGAGCCACACAATTAATGATATTGTTCACAATGTTTTTTTTAATATTTCTGACATATTTGCCAGGAGAATGAACCTTTTAGGACTGACCTTTGTTCTGTTCCATCAAAGATGTTGACTTTGTTGTTATGCTGCCATCCATTGATTGTAATGATGTGTTTCTTCTTATTCAGGCAAGTGTTGTGATGAAGGCAAGTCATTTTTGGAGGAAGTTCCTGATTCTCCTGCAACACAGGCCTTTAAACAGATTATAGCGAGTATGTCCTTACTTACATCTTTTCTCTCTCTCTCTCTCTCTCTCTCTCTCTCATCTCTCTCTCTCTCTCTCCCTCCTCTCTCTCTCTCTCTCTCTCTCTCTCTCTCTCTCTTTCTCTCTGTCTCTGCTTCATATTCTGTATTAGCTGTTTTTTTTTTTTTTCTTCTGTAGCTGTTTTTTTTTTTTTTTTAAGTGCTCATAAGGGCATTAAGCTTTGCCATGGAACTAAACAGCTGTTAATAACAAATGTAGGCTTTCTCTTATGAACTAGCTGTTTGAATGTTATAAGAAAACATTTTTAAAAACAGTAAAAAAAAATTGAATGAAAGGGACTTTTTGTGTGTTAAAGACAATGTGACAGCTCTACAGTATGCAAGTATGATTGTTTTAGGGAGGGGAGGGGGGATATTACGTAGTTGAGTAAGTTTAGAATATTTGAATTCTCCTCAGGTAACATATATGACACACTTGTTACGATATTTCTTTTGCTGTTATCAGCAGTAAAGCAAGTCTGTTATGTCATCAGAATCTTAACATACTCCAGTCTGGGCTGTTACTTTGTAGTGATTGGATCAGCCACACAAGCAGTATGCCATTTTGTTCTCAGTCTCTGTCCACAACATACACCATTGTATTGTCCTCCCAGATAAGGAAGAACTGCCATCTCATCACATTCTTTGTCACTAGGTCTGCTTCTAGCTGTTTGAAATAACTATAATTGAAACACATTAATCTATCATTTCTGTGTATGTGTGTGCACAAAACAAGGTTACACATATGAATACGTTCACTTATACACATCTGAATGTACACATGACACACAGTTTCACAAAACTTCCGGAAAATCTGTCAGGAAGCAGACACCAAATTGTGAATAAACAGCTGAAGGTAAATATGTTTGTTTTTTTTTATCCCCACAGGAATTACAGATTACTGCTTCGTTCTGAGGCCAGCATTGAGAACGACACAGGAGAAAGTATGACCAGAGTTGATACAGTTTTTACTAAACACAGAAGTGGGGAATACCTACATCTTCCCTAACAGGGTCTCTGCAGCTTTTCAGTTGTATAGTGTCCATTGTTAAAGCTGAGCAACTTGAACTGGACATATGACACCCTGTTCACATGTGAAGTACAACAAGGTAATGGTAAATAATGGGTCATTTTCAAAATGTGTTCAGACAGATTCCTTACATCTTGTTGCTGTACTGTTTGTTATTTGCATGAAAATCATTTTCATATAATCATGTGAGACCTTACGCAATGCTGTTTTTTAGAACATTTGCTAGAAATATGTGTGTGTGTTTTTGATATTGCCTATGTCATTTAAAAATGTTTGTGAATGTGTATGAAATGTTTTGGTTTTGAAGATTAACTGCGGATCAGAAGTGAAAAGCCTTCATTTGTGCCTCACAGGTATCACCTGTGTGATATTCAAATGCTGTTAACTCAGAAGACTTTTTTCGTTGTTGTTTTGAGAATGAGTTTGATTTATAACACTGAATGGTCAGTCAGGTTGTTGAGGAGAGGATTGTGTGTGTTTTATAAACCCTGCAGTGTTATTGTTTATCTGCTTTCTGGAGTGTATGCAGAAACATCGAGTCCAAAATAAAGGTAATATAAAAACAATGTACTTGAAAAGTTTGGAATATAGCTGTGATTGGATGACACACTGGAAACTGCCTCATTTCTGTTGGAAGCGTTGCATGTGATCATATTTGCCATCCACTGAATGGCAGTCTTGTGTGAGTGAGTGTAAGGATATCAATGGTAACTTTGCAACTAAACCAGATTCAATTAACCAACAGAAAGTTATTCAATTGGGCATCATTGATTTATTTTTCAGGTGCAATGAAAACAGCGCATGTGTGTAGTAAATGGTGATAGAAAATTTTGTATACCTGAGGTGTATCTTGTGCAGTTTTTTTTTTTTTTTAACTCTGAAACTCCACGAGCAAGAGTGTTTGTTTTTTTTTTTTTTTTCTATGTAATGGTTGCTGTCAATTTTTTTTTAATGTCCATAAACTTAAAATGGTGTATGTAAACATATGATTAATACCAGATTTACTCAAACTGTGAATAGTTTTAAGGATGTGAAATGCATTGTAACAACTCTTACATATGTGAATTTACTTTTTGCATCACAATGAATTGTTGCGTCTTTCTCAAACTTCCCCACATGAGAAGCACTCTGACTGTTTTGTATGAACACAGCTGTTAAAAAAAATATTTCAGCTGCTCAGTCACTTCATCAATAATGAAGGATAACCAAGCACTTATTCATAGAGTTATACTAATAATAACAAATAGGCTTGATTGCCGAGCTTAAAGCTTACAAATCCACCTAGCTTCAAATTTTTGTGAACCATTTTTTGGCATTCAGTTACCCCCCCGCCCCCACTATTGAAAAGTTGCTGCTGTTATTGAAGGGTATGTTATTCTAAACCTGCTGTGCTTTTCTTCCAGACAGCTAAATATGTCAAACTGGCCAAAGAGGCTTTATCATGATTTAAGTCTCAGGCTGCTGTAACCCAATTGTAAATGCAAACATGCACACTGTCTTAAATTAATACATAAAAAGAACTCAGTAAAAAGACCTCAGTTATCCTGTATTGTGTTCATAAAGGCTTAACTTGTTTCATAATGTTGTCTATGCATTTTCATTTCATTCAGAAAGAAAGTAAGCTATCAACAACAAAATCTGGTTTGGTTTAAATTCCATATATCAGAGCATAGTGTCCACAATTTGTTTTTGATCTACATATATCATGAAGTGGGGCAAATTGTGCACATTTGCCCTTGCATATGGTCAAAGTGATGTAAACTGAGAAACTGAATCACTGGGAAGATCCCTACAGTTTAATGCAGATGATATGTCATGTCACTTTTTAATCCCTGATCCTTTTCCTGCCACACTCTGTGTGTGTGTGTGTGTGTGTGTAATCACATTTGTGTGTGTGTGCTTGTATGTATGTGTGCACATTTGTGTGTGTGACTGAATGTGTGCACACCTGCATGTTGATGTTTCTGAGTGTGTTTATTTCGCCTCTTTTACATACACATACTGTCAGTAGGTGCAAGCAAATTCTTGCAAAAACTACATTTGAATGTTCAAAACACACACACACACACACACACACACACACACACACACAACACACACACACATAACATAACACACACACACACACACACACACACACACCTTTGACTTTTGGATGTTGATACACACACACACAAAACTATGTACAAAACATGCATGCAAGAAAATTCATAACATGATAACTAATTCATCAACAATAAAAAAAGTCAGATGGCAAGATTAGACCATGCCGAGGGTGCCTACCAGTCAACAAGACAGCTGTAAAATAAACATTACTCAGAAGCAAATGAAAGTAATGAAAACATTTTTTTAAAACCTACTGGCACAAACAGACACTGCAGACCGGACAGCCAGAGTCTACTCTGAACAGTTTACATTTTCATTAGCCAGCTGTCAGGGTGCAACAAGAAAATCTGGGATGCAATCACTGTGACGACAGAAAGTATGTGTTAAAGACTTTGTTGAACAATATTGGTAAATGGCCCATATAGCCAGAATAATGGATGACAGTACAGAAAGATAACAAAGTTGAAAATATAGCAACATCATGAGAGCAATATAAAAAGAGGAAATTAGCTCAGAATTTATGGGAACACAGTTCATGAAAGAGCTCCCAGCATCCCCATCAGAGCAGAGTCATTCACACTACTGCCTCATGTCAAATTAAAATATTGGAAGATGCACAGACATGCATTTATACTTGAATAAGACCTAATCAAATAGGCAAAGGATATCTTCAAGCCTAAGCCATTCATTGACACGAAATTATATCATTTGACTAAACCTAATGGTCTATATGAATTGTTTTGTTTTATGGAAGAATGCACATTTTTTGTGTTGATGTTTAGAGTGATTATTATGGTGAATATTTTGAATCTTGCATGAATACTTGGTCCTGCCTTGACAGCATCCATTACATTTTTATTGCCTTCAATGTACAGATGGCCTGTCTAAGATACAGACACAACAAGACTTTTTAAAGGAAGAAAACGTCTTCAATACAGAGACTGCCGTCAGGGCTACAAAAATTTGGGAAGGGAATGGAAAAAAAACAAAACCAGCAATCGACTGACAAACAAAAAACTAAACACATCATACGTATGACAGGTTTAACTTCCAGCTGTTGCTTGAACCATTTTCTTTCCAGTGATATATCACACTGACACACCATATTATTTGGTTTTGAAAAGAAAAAAAAAAGGACAGAGTGTTTCATGCCATGGGGCAGCTCGTTCCTCACTGTAGACACCAGTTTTCAGAAACAGGGATTAAGAAACAAGACCTTTAGATTTTCAAACCAGATTCTCTCTGTCTCTCTTTGTCTCTCTGTCTCTCTGTTTCTGTGTGTGTTGTGTGTGTGTGTGAATGGACAAAAAATCTTGAGCAGGTCGATTGTTTTGTATAATCAGCTGGAGTATCAACTAAATCACTTTGATCATGACAGAGTCTTTTTCACGTAACAAATGGAACCGAAGTGCCCAGAATAAGTTAAATTTTTTTTTTCAATGAAGCCATGCTCAGATTCAAGTAAATTCAGCTCTCCACTTTGACGACCTCCCACAAGTTCCACAACAAACTGATCTCCATGTATTAATCCAGAATGGCCCATCCTCAGATCCAGGCAGACTTCAAGCCTGCTGTACCAAGTGGTCCTTCCCTGTTCCCTCCTGCAGAACAGACTACCAAAACTTAGCTTTTCTCAAGGACTACTGGCGAGAGAAATGTGCTTCAGGACGAGGTAGCATCTGCATTCTCTGTGGAGTCATTCCAGTGTCGGATCTGAATACAACGTCTCCTTCCTTCCCTTCTCGTCACCCTCCTCTTTCATGTTTTGCTTAATCAGGAAAGTGTGGCACTAAGTGGGCTTGGGCGTTGCACTAGGCTGTGTTTAAAGCTTTGCTAGGATTCAATTTATGTGGAACCTGAAAAGTGTGTCACCAGCTAGCAGCTCCACAAACAGCAACTCTTTCTCTTGTAGGTAATTGTCCATCCTAGGCTTTGTAGCTTTTGTTGCTCTCTTTGTTTTCTTTTGCTTTGTTTTTCTTTTGCCCTCTCAAGTGTGAACCATCTACATGTTGGAGGTGTTCACCAGAACGAGAAAAAGAAAATGACATGATGTACTCGCCAAAGCACTATATAATTCTTGTAAGTGCTTTGAGGCATACCAAACCTTAAGATAAAACTTAGCTTGGCCATATATCACCTTTCACAAAATACCCCCACTCTCATAAGCAAACCTTAACACTTCACTCAGCCATGTATCACCTTTCACAAAATACCCCACCTATACCATCACTCCATTATTACACAGTGACTTGATCTAAAAGATCCATACCAGTGATCAAAATTAAATCATATCAGGTCTTACAGGATGCATTCAACTAATCATTTTACCCATTTAAAGTGAACTTTACCAATGAAATCACTTACATAATGTATGAATCTAAGAAATGACATCCATTTTACCTCAGATCTCATACCTAGGAAGTCACATATGACCCTAAATCCTCCTATTTTGCACCAGCTGGGTTTCCCTAGGTAGTCCAGTCGCGTTCTTTCAATTTGTCTGCTTGAAATCAGCTAGCATATGGATGAGGAAAAAAAATGGAGAGAAAAGAACTTCCAGACACAACATAAAATCTGAGCACAACACTATTAAGCATGTCGATATCCCTCCCCCCCAACTCTCTCTCTCTCTCTCTCTCTCTCTCTCTCTATATATATATATAATTAATAATGATATATGTGAATATATATATTTGTGTGTGTGTATATACACATCCTCAATAATTTCGAGCGTGTAATCTATATTGATTGACTGGACTACCTGGGGTGATTAGTCTCACCACAAACCACAAATCTATGATTTTAAGATTCCAGTGTATGTGTGTGTGTGTGCATGCATGCGCGCACATACTTAAAGAATAATGCATCATTCATGGTCTCAGTGTAATAATTTCTAGTGTATTATCTGTGATGATTGACAGACTACATGAGAGGTTGCAAGTCTGGAAGTACAGATACATGATTTAGATTTCAGTCCAATGTCTGCTGATGTAAACAGGTGTGGGCGGGTATCAAACAGAGAGAAAAAGTCTGTGTAATGGGATAATTCAAGTCAAATTGTCAACTGCTTATGTACCAAGGACATCCACGCTGATTATTCAAAGGAGGAATGTACACGCTCTTTTGATGTCAAACACCAGAGACTCAAATGCAAAAGAAGAATGGGAGAAATCAGATGAAAAGATAGTCAATAAACTGGACAAGCTGATAGGAATGAGCACATTGGAGTAGAAACTGGCTACATATGGAGGCGCCGTGTACGGAATCTGTAGACACCTATGGATTGAAACGACCAAAACTGAAGACACCTCAAAAATACAGGTATGAGCGACTTGAAAGAGAGAAGAATCTCAAAAAAGCAAATGAAGACTACCTCAGATGTTGATAAGTATGGGCTAAAGAGGCTGTAAGAATATCCGGAAGCACAACACAATGTCCTCAGTGAAGCAGAATCAGCAAGAAAGGAGAAGAAGCAAAAAACAATAAAACCCAAAAGACCCCTTCCAGTTCGACGACAAAACGTTTTGAGTCGCCAAAATCAGGAACACTCACAGTGACAAAGAAACTCTTGAAATGCATCAAAAAAAAAAAAAAAAAAAAGCCATACTCCGATCCTCAGAGCAAAGCATCACTTGAAATCCAGGGTTGGTGTAGCCTCCAATGCCAGAGAAAAACTTCAGTGACAAGTCACCAACACTGGATGAAGCACAGAAAGTGGCTAGAAAATTAAACTTTCGCCTGGAACTGCATGCGACGGAATGCCCTATCTGCTGTATAAGATGTGTTCACATTTGTTTGATTGCGCTATAATACAAATTGATAAAGCAGGCTTGGAGCATGCAATGGCCACTGGATGAGACCTAATGGAGTACACATTCCCGAAGAGCAAAATGCGAGTGATATCAGTTATTTCCGACTGGTAACACTTCTGAATGTTTGAATGAAATGTTCTCTTGTCAAGGCTGACTAAATACCTCACAGAAAATGAGAACTTGGATTTGTCTGTGCAGCTGTGTGAAACATGCCAAACGATTTGCGAAGTAATCAAAAAAAAAAAAAAAAAAAAAAAAAAAAAAAAAAAGCAGGAAAAAGGGACATCGTCGTGGTGTGACTCGATCTGACAAAGTTTTATGGGTCAGTTCAACTAAAAGATGATGAATCTGGCCCTCGAGATAAGTATGTCCAAAAGAAAATCCGAAAAATGCTAAAGAAATACTTTCATAGCTTCTCAGTGAGGTAATCCACAAAGGTACACGTACAACAGCATCACTCAATTTGAAAGCTGGCACAGCAACACGTTCTGCATGTTTCCATTAGCGTTTGTGTTGGTAATGGAAGTCATCTTGAAAGCAGCTATGAGTGATACAGATTTAGAGAACCTCGATACCAAATGTCTCCTTTGAAAACTTCATGGATGATACAACGGTCCTTTCCACCAAGGATGATGAAACGCATGAAATACTGAAGCAGATAAAACAAGTTAATTGCTTCAGCGAGGGCGAGTTTCAAACCCAAGAAATGATAATGCCTAACTGTGCGGAAAGGAAAAGTGGCTGAAATAGTTATATTCACTGTAGCCAGCTAAGCCACTCGAACAGTGACAGAAGAACCAGTCAAGAGTCTTGGAAGATGGTATGATGACTCATTAAAAGACAGAGAGAGAGGGGGGGGGGAAAAAAAAGCAAATGAGAGAAGAAAAGTATGCAGATTTCGACCTGTGTGGACTCGATCCCTACAGTTAACTCTGATCCCGAAGCTCTTCTGACTTCTACTGATATTCAGTATTAGCGCTAGCACAGTGGAATCAATGGAGCCCATAATCAACGATCGAGTACAAATACACACATAAAAGGTTGGATACCCCCCGTGGTCTCCACTGATGCTGCGCTCTGTTGCCGTCGAGCAAAGCGGAAGGTAGCCTACCCCTGAAATCCGTCAAGGAAGAGTACAAAGTAGGCAAAGCAAAATTACTAGCCATGCTTGAGGGGCTGCGAAAACAAGTTTGGGAGATCAATCCAGACCAAGACAAAAACTTCAGACAATGGAGTTTAGGAGACGGTGATCATCGCAAAGATAAATCTTAAGATCAGGGAAATAACAGGGCACACACAAACCAATAGACAGAGTCCGTGATCAACAGAAACGAAGTGGTGATTGAAGGTGAAAGGGAAGGCAAAGACAGACATGATAATACAGGAATTAAGGAAAGAAGATGATGCCAAGAGAATCCAGGAAGCATGCCAGCATGGGCAGTGGACTGTGTGGCGCAACGCACTCTAAGGAAGTCTCTGTTGGAACGACATATGGCACATCCCTCTGGATTATGTTCGTTCTCAAATCCGTGTAGGCCTATGATCTCCTGGCCTCAAATTCAAACTTGGGAAAATGGGAAATCAGATGACCCTACTTGTCCGTTCTATCAGTGCAAACAAACAATGAAACTTGTCCTTATTTCATGCAAAGCTGCGCTAACCCATGGAGACACAACACATGTGGTTAGCACGGCCAGAGGAAACACTAGCCCACCAGATGCCTCAGCTTCGGCGTTTTTACACGGCAGGAGACCACAATAATTGAATTATTCATGGTCTGAAACAGCATGACATTAAGAGCATGGAAGCAGGGTTTACTGGATGAAGTAGAGGAGAGTTATTTCAAAAGTTACGGGTTCGAATCCCGGCAGTGCTAGCACAAAAAAAAAACAAAACAAACAAACAAAAAATCTGACAGCAGAAGGGCATCTAGGAGTCATGACCTGGGTGCGTCCTAATCCCTTCTGGGGTGTGAGCAGTTCAGGACCAAAGCACCTTCCATACGGTGGTTTCTTCGTTGTTGTTGTCAAGCTCCCCAAGAGTTATCTCCCAGTCAGCTGACAAAGAAAGACTGAAAACACGATGAACAGGCCTAATAGATGTGCAGGCATGGACATTATTTTTCTGTTTAATTATACCTGATATGGGCCCATATTGTGAATGATAATATACACTGTCATTGATTTTGTTGACTGAGGCCACTCAGATGAGAGATTTGTTTTTGTACAATATATTACTGAGATTTATGTCCTGCACAAAATGCAGGCAATGTGTTTTTCTATAATTATAGTATTCAAAATTGAATGGCAGAGCCATCATCACGCCCATGCGGTCTCTGCCACTCCTAAAAAGAAAAACATAAACAAAACATAACAAGTCTAAACCAATGGAAGTACACTAGGAGATAGGGAATGAGAGTTGCGCAGGATTGGTATGTGTGTGTGTGTGTGTGTGTGTGGAGAAAGGGGATGGAGGGGGGTCGCAATTGGCTATTGATCATTATACAACCTTGTCTGGGGAGGATGGACCGCTATGATACCAAACACCAACTGAACACGAAAACTCCATCGCATCACACTCTAAAACTGTTGTTTCCCTCAAGGCATTTCGGCCATGTAAATATTGACAGTTGGCTAAAACAACCATCCAACCAAACAAAACACCCATTGAATCTCTTTTCCATCAGGGTAACCCAAACAGTGCCAGTCATGGTTGGTATATATCCTCAGGGAGTGATTGGTATCCTGACGGTCGGGTCACCCTGTGGATCTGATATTGAGAAAATAAAGCACAGTTTAGTTGGATTAATGTTGTGAGATGTTAATTGGCTGAATGACCAGATCAACACAAAACGTTCTTGTCCTTCAGTTTGAGACATCCGTTGTGAAAAGATCAATATTGTCATGCTTCTTTCTCTTTCATTTTAGGCAGCAGCTTTAACATGCTGAGGACTTTGTTGCGCTATTGTGCATGTGCAATAAATATGTCGTCCATGTCCACTGGCACATTATGGCCAACTCTTGTGAAAAGTAGAATGGGATTTAGAGTGCGTGCAAGATGTTTTATCCATGCGTTCATGCACGGGACCTCAGTTGAAAGTCTCAAACTTACTTATGGGATTTTACACATCTAACAATTAGTCGTTTTGAGATTTGACATTGATTTGTGATAGGTCTTGTTCTATTTTCATTAAGTCTATTCTACGTCTATTGAGTTCTTAGCGTGCTTTTACAATTGTGGTGTAGGACTTTCAATCATGGCCACTGGAAGACGAAAAACTAGGTCGTGTTGACAAACTGAGCAATGCCGATCTCTTTCTATCAGATCTGGTGTATAATTTGTACTACTTGTACATTGCAAGAAGTCTGTAACATTGTAGAACTATGGCGCTGATTAATATATCTGTAGATGTCCTAGTCACGCTCGGTTTTCACAAAACTGAGTTTGACTGCCTTGTCAACATCTCCGAAAGACGGACAACCACCGAGGCTGTGGCGACTGTCTTTTGTGATCAAATAAAAAATCATGCTAACACTTCAGTGCCATTGCCTATTGCGTGAGTTAAAATGGAAGAAAAACTCAGGGAACATATTGGCTTTCTACGGGCCAAATTCAACAAACAAGGCCTCGATGTTGACAAGCTGGTGGCCATTCTAAAGAGAGATCAACTTCTGCCGCCTGAACGTGTCGTTGTGATAGAACAGCAGGCGACAAGCGCTGGAAAACTCGACAGGCTGCTAGACGAGATCGTCGATGCCAAAGACAACGTCTATCACAAGTTACTGAAAGCAGTGGAGCAATGTGTGCCGCCAGCAGTGTCTCCCGTATTTTTATCACTGCCTCGCGACAGCCAGAGATACAATCCAACGCCAAGCACAGGTAGAGGCTGCCACGGTGCCTGCAAAATGTGTGTCGTGCGTGTATTTGTGCATCATTAATTGCGTAAGTGCGTGAGTGTGTATGGACCAGAAAGTAATCAGACAGTGATAAACACCGAATGAAAGATGTGAAGAATGTCTGCAAGTACAGAATCTTGTTATTGCATGGCTTAAGTTAGTAGAACTTTCATGTTTCGTGTACCATTCATGTGCCTGAGACAGTGTGATTTCTCATATTACTGAATCTGTAGACATTTATTGATTTGATTGATGATTTTGCAGTTAAAGAAATTGGACACCTAGTCCTGCAATCAGAGGAGAAGTAGGTACATGTATGCATGGAGGATGAGGTTTAATGTCAGAAAGTGTTGCATTCTCAGCATCCGATCCAGGTCATTTAACATTTACTCTAATACATCCAACACACTGCAGCATCTGCCAAAGAGCATATTTTGACTGAAGGCCACGGGTGGACGACCCACATAGACAACTTGGAGGGGAAAAAGCAAATTCAACACTGGGGTTCCTTTGTTGAAATTTCTGCTTCTATCCTCTAGTGTGTAAACAAACATGACTGTCTCCATTGTGAGATAAACGCTGGGGTACAGCGCAATAGTATCGGATCCTTGCTGGCAGCGAAATATTGACAAACTTAAAGGCATCTAGAGGCATGCAGCTCGTTTCATTACATGAAATAAAAGTTTTAAAAAAAAAAACACATTCTGCAATCAGATCTATAATCAGAAATAGGCACTGGGGATGAGGGTTAATATCAAAAAGTGTTACATTCACAGCATCTGACCCAATATATCTCCAAGATATTAAAAAAAATCTGCAGCCTCTTGTACTACTGTAGAGGAGAAAACATCAGCACCTCTCTGTTGTCTTTTGTCAGAAGAGAAATCCCAGCTAGCTATTCCTGCTGAAAAATTCATGACATCTGTCACCCCACCTAAAGGAAGAATTAAACAATGCTTCAGAAAAAAAAAAATATCTCCACAAATAGTCAAAGATGGCAAAGGTAAAAGCCAATGCTTTTTGGACCACATATTTGACAGAACCATCTTTGCTGGCATAGGAAGCAAGAGTGATTTCATTGCATGGCTAACGCAGGACTTATTGTCTTAAAGACTCATTCAGGCTGACAGTATGAATGTCATCTACCATGTGTTATGTGTCTCCTCCTTTCATTAAAGTATCGCTATTTTCTTGAGTGCTACTGGGGTAAATGATAAACATGAATTCAAGGTCTGGGGTGAATGTTATTTGATGAACTTTGGAGCTTTGGATTTCATACTTAGTTGATGGAGAGGAGGTAGCTGGATAAAGGGAAGGACTTGTAGGAGATATAGGAATGGTAGCGGTTGTTGAGATAAATTTCAGATCCAGGATTGGAAGCATTCTGGACAGCTTCCACCAAGGAAGCATCAGGAAAACAGTTCACATGCTGTATACATGTAGATATGTAGTAGGTAATGAAGTTGTACTTTTTTGTACACGTAAGATTACTAAGAAGGATACTGGTCATTGACTGATGTGACTTTTAGCTTGTACTGTAAAAGGAATGTACACAACTTGACCGTGCAGATAGGTTCAGAGTTTGCCTGTAAAGTCTAAGGTGTATTGGTGGCAGTCTCTGCATGGATAGATTGTGAAGAAAATTGATAGTCTTGGACAGTGTTTCTAGTCTCTTTGAGGGATTGAAATCAAGCTTTGCAGACTCCAGACATTTGGCTGTTATATTTTGCTGCCTAGTAGGCATGGCGCTTTACTTTCTCATTCCTGTTGATGTTCTTGGTATTGTAAGTACCCCAGACAGTGAAAGCATACTATAAGTATAAGTGCAATAAATGTCCAAGTTACAGTGGAGAAAACTGACTTCATCAAAGGTCTTGCTGGCTTTATTGTGTGATGATAGAGATCATGATGCAAGTGTCCCATTTGAGTTTTTTTTTAAGATAAGGTCAATTGTACCCAGGTCTTTATGCTTCTTGTATGCAAGGTAGTTTTCAGTTTTGGTTATGGGAAATTTGCTGAACCACATGGATACGTGAACGATTTGACCAAAATCCTTCCTTCACATCAAAGATTGCAAGGGACTAGGCCAAACAAAAGCAAAGTCTTGTCAGTACGTGCAGGACAACTTTCTCATACTGGATGAAGACATCATTAAAATTTAGGGTGATTATTGGTATGAACCCTATAACGAAAAGCACAAGAGATCCAAATGTGTGCACAGTATAGGATTCATCAAATGAGGATGATGTTTTCAATATTCCATGAAGAAGTCATTAACTGCAAATTGCTGAAAAGTGGGAAGGCTGACAATCATCCATCTCAACGGGGGAGAACATCCCTGTAGATCTCTCTGAAATCAGGTGCACGTGGGAGTGACCCTTACCAGAAGCACTAATCATCACCCTTGAATCTCCAGCAATACCAGAACTACAGCACAATAAGCTTGAGCAGCCATGTGTTCAAACTAATGCTCAAGATCATTTTGAATAGATTGCAACCGCAAGTGGATACCATTTTGCTGAAGAACAAGCTGGACTCGGCAATGGCAGAAGTGACACCATTGAACAGATTTTAACCTATGCAAAGCTTTGTGAAAAGCATCTCCACTCCAGTATCAGGAGTTTAACCACATCTTTATAGACTTAAATAAGGCATTCGACAGAGTCTGCCTGGAAGAATTATAGGCCATAATGAGGAAATGTAACACTGGGCAGAAACATCAACACCATCCAGCATCTGTATTCCAGAATGACTAAATGATTGATGCAGGATTCATGGAGGGTGCTGTGGGAGAATGGTTCGATATTTCATTTTAGTTCTTCTGGAATGCATCATGATTGATGCCCTTGAAGATCATGTCAGGACTGTCATCATTGTCGGAAGAATCATTGCACTTGCAGATGATATTGGTGGCCTGTTAGGCAGTGGACAAGAGCTCGTCAAGCTTGTTGAATGACCTGATGAAACATCTACAAGATATGGCACAGAAACTGGTACAGAGAATACGAAGTTGCTGGCCAGTTATTCCACCACTATCAGAACTGAGATAATTGTCCACGATCAGAAGATACAAACTGTTCAACAATTCAGGTACCTGGGATCCATGATAAACAGAGATGGATCCAAACCAGAATCCTCTCAAGGGCAGTAACGACCATCAAAGCACTGTCCAAATTAAAAGACGTAGAGAAAGACAAGACCATTTCCTTGAAACAAGAGATCAGGCTCCTCCTGCATTATCTTCCTATATGCATGCAAGGCATGGACTAGTATAGCAGAACTGAAAAGAAAAATCTAGGCCACAGAAATGAAATGTTACCACAAGATATTAAGCATCAGATAGACTGATCATAGCACCAATCAACAAAAAAGAAGACTATATGGGTACGGCTATGTAATGAGGTCCAGGGGCCTTGCTAAACCAATTCTTCTAAGGATGTTGAAGGAAGGAGGCAGAGGGGAAGACAGAACATACGATGGACTGACAACATTGTAGGGTGGACAGGGAAAACATTTGCAGACACCCAGGCCTTGGCACAGACTGACAGAACTAGAGGAACCTGGTGAGCTGTTCTTCAGTGTGGTTCCCCAGTGCTTCCCCATGGAGTTCAGATAGAAGAAAAAGAAAGCTGAAAGAAAAAAAACTTAAGTAAAAATTTTCATTATACATAGTAAAGAAATAATTCAAAAACCGTAAAAGTTCAACAGTAACTTTTTTCGTTTTCTTGTGCAGATTTGTGATGAGGTAAAGAAAACGAATGGTTTTTAGTATCCATTTTGTTACATGCTGATCCCTATCACTGATAGGGTATCAGTTCTCATCAACTTTCTTGACTTTGCTGAGAGCCTTGAAATCTCTGTATGTTTATCACACTTTACGAAGCAAAAAAAAAAAAAAAGTGATAATATGTGTTCTCTGTGGCCAGTAAAAAGAAGTACTTGATAAGTATGGCTGATGTTTGCCGTGGTTATGTAGATCATTATGTGCAAAAAAAAAAAAAAAAAAAAAAAAAGGAAAAAAAAAAAAATCAGAATTACACTGCTATAGCATCTGTAAACACCAAGGTCAATCACAGTAGGTATGCTTTAAGATAATTTGCTGTGCCTCTAGTAAGTAACCATTAAAGGTCAAACATACTCTAAGATAGATAAATTGTTTGTTGGTGGTTTTGTTTCATTGGTTTGGCTTTTTAGTTTCTAGTCTTGTTTGATATCTGCAGAACTCGTGGCATTGACATTAGTCTTGTTTTGCAATGCCATAATTTTGCAATGCCTGACTTTTAATTATAATGAAATACACTGTTAACAGTTTGCAGATAATTTTAAATATTCAGCAATGTTGCCTTTCTAATTTTTGGCAACTGTGTAATATTTCTGTTAGTTTTTAGGTTCCCAAGATTGTGTGTGTTTTCCAATTATAGTTAAATCTTGCGCTAACACTTCCAGAAAGCTTTTGAAATTTTGTATATTAACTGGAGGAAAAGGGACTGGGGTGGGGGGATGTCTGAAAAGTGGAATATAGGATAACATTTGTCTAGTGATGTACTCATTACAAAGTATTCCAGGGAAATAACTTTTAAGTATTCAGTCAGGAACCTCCCCTTTCTGACAAAACATCAAATTTGAGTAGATTTATTATCATCATTATTTGAACTGGAAAGGCATCATCCCACCCAATGTGCAGTCTCATCTTGCCATAATTGTCTGTTTCTAGCGCTTGATCTTTGGGATGTTGACAGACCTTTGGCAGAGTGTGTCAGTTGTTATTGGCTATTTCAACACCCATTTTCAGTTGTGGTCTTACTTGATTTCCGTGTGTGATCTCTGTGAGAATTGGCACACTTGTCAGTGGCTTAGAACATCTCTGTGAGGACACTGTCACTAAAGCAGAAATAGAACAGGATCCAGCCTTGAATTTTTGGCATCTAAAGGCTTCACAGAGATGGCTTCAGATCAAGCACCAGTCACTTCCAATGTCACTGCTTGCAACCTGTCTGCTGAGAAGTTAGAGAACCATAATCAGGCCAGTGACCATAAACTTTAAGGTCAAGAGGCAGTAGCAGACTAGTATCAAGTGCACTGGGGAAACCAGTCACCAAGATGTCCATGGACCTGTTTACCTCTGGGTTTTCATTAACCCTCACCTCTTTCCCCCTCCTCCTCTTCTACCCCCTCCCCTTATTTTCCCTCTTCCTCCCTTCCCTTCATCCCCCTATCCCCTACCAGTATCTTCCCCACCCCCTTTCTCCAGCTATCATAATGTAGTACTAGTAGTCAGCTGTATTTTGTTGATGTTCATAGATTTACAAGGAAATGTACTCTACAGGCATGTAATGTAGTCTCAGATCAGAATGGATGCTATCATTAAAAGATTCTTGCTGTTTAAATAAAACATTGGAAGTCTCATAGCCTTGTGGTCATAGGCACAATGACCTTATAAGATATTCACATTGTCTGAGGCACAGCATTACAAGGGTGGAGTCCACCCCTCTCCCTCTGCAACTTTGACTTTGCTGGAGCTGAATAGGTATATAAATCCATCTCCTGTTGGGTGAGCAATGAGGGTTTGAAAGCCATGAAGATGTGATGACATGATTATTTGAATTCAGCAACTATTGCTTCAAGCCAAAAGCTGTAGTTATTACAGACACTCCTTCTCAGCATCTTTAAAAAAAAGTATCAGATTCTGTGTATGCTGCTGTCATGATCAGTCAGTGTTGAGCCCCTCCCCATCCATGTATGTAGCAAGTTTGTGGCAAAGTCTATAATTAAGATTAAGATTAAAATTATAGTCCCGTCAACAGCAGAGGTTATCTCAGGACTGTCACCACGTGTTTTTGCATTGTTTATGGAGACTTGTTTAATGGGATAGGTGGTTGTCTCCCTTCAGAGAGAGATAGTCATGCACACTGGCTCTGAGGTGAAGACATTGTTGTCTTCAGTAATAGATTTTCTGCATGATGTCCTTTGTATGTTGAATCAGAACAGACATTATTGGATCTCATCAAAGCGACAATAACAGCAGTCTTTTGTGATGGGTGACCCATGATGGACTGAGACTGATTGCATCTTGGATATTGTTGGCCTTAACAAATCTTTTCACTGTGCTGACCATGATGTGTTCCCAGACATTACATGACATGCTGTTGAGGGTAGTTGGCAGTTGTTCTCAGGTCTTTTGTCTACCATGAGTGAAAGATTACTGTGAAGTTCATTATCTTCCAGTCCAAGTCCTGTGAAAATATAGCTGTGTTGATCATCAAGGATTGATGGAGTGTGTCAGCATTAGAGAGACCATGTCTGTCAAGTCTTATTTGGGTTTCAACTTTCAGTCAGCTTCTGAACACATGCAGTAGTGCAGTTCTAGATTATTAAACCATGTTAGATGCAGGATTTAGAGTATTCTAGAATCTGTTTTTTAAATTAAATTTTCAAGGAACAACAAGATTCCATTAAAACAAAGGGAAGAACAAACAAACAAACGAAAGCAAACCGTTCATACAAGATGATAGACTTTTTCAATGTTCTGTGGGAACAGAAGGTTTTTGTCAGAAGAACAATATAAAAAAAAAAAAAAAAAAAAAAAAAAAAAAAGAGGAAAGAGGAAATTAACATTTAAAGTAACAGACTCAATACTGAAGTATTCACATAGCAATGTCAGTTTGAAGTGAACTGGTTTTCAGATCTGTATACACAAAAACTTTTTCCTCTATAATGTAAAGGAAATGAATGAGGTTGTAATCATGATCATCAAAAGTAAGCCTCCTAGCACTACTCCAAGTTAGTTCTAAGGAAAGACCAAAGATCTTTGAAGTCCCTCCTTCCCCCCCCCCCTTTTGTCCTCCTAAGCCTTTCCCCTCCGGTTTTGTTTTAGGATGTTTTAACTTTCCATTCCTGTCTTTATTTTTTGTGTTATTTGAGAAAAAAGAATTTGACAATCATTACAAGTGTAAAGTACAGTTTTGGGCTGTTCAGTACTTTTTTGTGTACATACTATCTGTTGGCCAGATTTACTCAGTCAGTTAGTGAAAACGGCAATGAAGACTAGGTGGATTGTGTCATTGAAATTTTTTGTGTGTTTCTTCTTTAGCTCCATCCAAAACAACCTTTTTTCATCTTTTCCTCTGAACCCTGATGGTATGCCTTTCGGTTTGACACTGCCAGAGAGTGTTTTTTTTTTTTGTTGTTTTCTTCAATGATCACTTATTCTGGCTCCCTTATGCACAACCACATCTTGTTTTGTTGTGTCGTTGTTGCCCCAGCACCTACAGTCCCCAATGAGCAACAGTCCTCTGCCATGAGGCCACCCACAAGTCATGATGCAAAGCGTAACAGTGAAGAATCTGAGCTGACCGAAATTAAAGAACTTTACCAGATGGTGAACTGGATTAGAAAAGGGACAGCTAATTTTTTTTTTTTTTTAACACATTATGGAAACTTAAGCTCATAGTTATAGAGTTTAACTGCATTTTTTTTTTTTTTTCTAATTTCAAGTTCAAATGATTCCATAGCCTTATTAATATGGTTTCTCCTCTGTCAGAACATGACATTGAAATAGATGACAGTGTCTCCATGAGGTTAGGTATACAACTTCAACTCTGCATATGCGTGTATGTGTACACCTGTGTGTTGCAGAATCATGCTCAGCCTCCCTTACTTCAGATTCAGAGGATGATGTGATTCGAGGTCGTGCATTAGGACCGGCAGGTAAGAAGCCCTTAACTCTCTAGAGTCTTGACTCTACTTGATAGCCTTTTTGTTGGCAGGCGTACAACTATGAATACCTTGGAACACAAAATATTGAATCACAGATTTTCTTTACAGTGTAAAGTTTGGACAATAGAACATTTATGTCCGTGGCTTCAGAATCTGCTTCATTTTGGTGGCAGTTCTTATTATTGGGTCTGTATTTACCATTTTATTAAATCTATTGGTTATTTTCTGATGATCCGAAGAGAGGTTGTTTTTGTGGCATTCTTTTTTTACTGTCTTGTTTACAGTGTCTTCAAGCTTGTAAGTTTGTATTAATCTATCATAATAAAAAATGGAGAATATATATGATTTTAGGTTTTTGCTTCATATCTGTTTTTCTCTGCTTTTTTTTTGTTCTTTTTTTTTTAGTTTCCTAATATTATTTCTCTACATGTGAAAAAAAAAAAAACAAATAACACTGAAGCATAGATAAAGGGTTGCATCATAAAATTTGGCATTATTTCCAGCATTAGAAAGAGTTCAGCCATATATGGAAAAGTATAAATGTTTAGAAGCAAAGGTTTTATTCACCTTTTTACTTTGTTTATTATTCTGATTTTATTCGCTTTTTGTTTTTGTAAATGTTTTATTTATGTTGTTTTATTTGGTATGAAATAAATCTTCGAGCAGAAGCAGCTGCAGAGTTTTCATGACACATTCAACAGAATAGCAGAAGTAGACACTTAAATGCTTTGAAATCATTGTGTATATAAAGGCAAGCATCATAGAGAGCATAGTGACAGAGATTTGGGTTTGAGTGCACGCTCAGGTGAGAGAGAGAGAGCATGAGATGGACCTCGCTGAAACATTTATTGCAAACATTTGTGTGCATTGTCATCAGTGCGACAGCCTTGTGTGTGCTTCGCTGTACGGAGCAATCAATTTATTGATTGTCACAAGCCAGCTCATTGTAGCTGGCGTTCCTAGAACTGCGCTAGGCTTGCAGTATCAGTTACTCTGCAGCAGATTACTAAGTGCGGTGGTTGCTCTCCTGCCGAGTTGAAGTGTGTTCTCTTCAGGTGGGATTTAGTAGTTGTGTACCAGAGGATTTACGTCACCTTTGTTCACACTGTGAGACAGAGTGATTTGTACTGTCATTACACTGTTATTAGTGATTGGATGTGTATAAAAATAATGCTTATGTGGATGATGCAAAGTTGTGGTTACTGTATAGTGTGTGTGTGTGTGTGTGTGTGTGTGTGCCAATGCTGTGTCTTAAATAGCTTCTCTATTCTTGGCCTAAGGGTTAGATCTCCATCTTGCTTTTGGTGTGTCTTATGTGTTTGTGGATTTTGATTCTTTCTCATTTTCAAATATTCTGTGGAAGTACTTTTTTTCATCATTGTGCCTTGTTTGCTCATTCATATTACACTGTATTAAGTTTGCTTAATTTGAAAACCATGTGACAGTTCAGTTTTAGTGGTGCTTTTGCTATCTATGGATATTTTCAGTGGGAAACAAAAGAGATAATGATTACCACTTTGTTTGTCTATGTAGATAATTGTTGAGCTATCCAGCTTGCCATAAAAGACCACTGTTGAAGTGAAAGAGCTCTGGGACAGAACTTGAACATCATGACTGTTTCAGAATGGAAGTACATCTGATATAGTAAACACTGTCATTCTGACTTGTTCCACATATGCACATAGTGTTCAGACCAATGTCTGTTGATGGTGTAGTCAGAATATGAGGAGAAAAAACAGAACAGCTACAACTGAAGTATTTCTGGTCTCTATCTCTGTCTCTGTCTGTCTGTCTGTCTGTCTTTTTTTTTTTTTTAAACTCTCACTCTCTCTCTCTCTCTCTCTCTCTCTCTCTCTCTCTCTCTCTCTCTCTCTGTCTGTCTCCGTCTCTCCTTCATTCACTCACACACACACACACACACACACACACACACACACACACACACACACACACACACGCATGCTCACACTCGCGCACACACACACACACACACACACACACACACACACACACACACACACACACATACCCACATGCATGCACACAGAGTTTTAACTGTAGGAGATTGGTCAAAAGTTGTAACCTGAAGTAAAAAAACAGAAAAAACGACCATCTTGAGAAGTTTTGGTGTAGGGAAAGCACAGATAAAGATGATAATGAAAATGAAAGATGGAACAGATTTTTTGCAAAGATGGGAAATTGATGAAAGCACCAAAAGTGTGCTTGCACAAAACTCAAAAACTTGTCAGTATGTTTACATGTTCAGACAGTTTATTTTTCATTCACTTTTTCGCTCATCAGTATGCTTGCACATATGTGTTTATAAATACAGTTTATTTTTCATTGCATCTTCAAGGTCTCTGTAGAAAGGGTCAATTTTCCAACAGACTTCCTAAGATTGACATGTTTGAATTTATGATTTTTTTTTCAGATTGTTTTCTTCTGAAGTTTAAGGTTGACATGTTTGAATTTATGATTTTTTTTTTCAGATTGTTTTTCTTCTGAAGTTTTAGGTTGTTGACATGTTTGAATTTATGATTTTTTTTTTTTTCAGATTGTTTTTTTCTGAAGTTTAAGGATGACATGTTTGAATTTATGATTTTTTTTTTTCAGATTGTTTTTCTTCTGAAGTTTAAGGTTGACATGTTTGAATTTATTATTATTTTTTCAGATTGTTTTTCTTCTGAAGTTTAAGGTTGACATGTTTGAATTTATGATTTTTTTTTTCAGATTGTTTTTCTTCTGAAGTTTGCCTTAAACTTTGACCTCATGTTAGATCACTGGCTTTAAAAAAGAAAAAGGTTGCCAGGGTGTTTCATACCAGTAAGGATTTGAGTCTGCAGATATAGGTTGTGATGGGCATGATCCTCAGAACCTTCCATCAGCAAAGTTTGTGTGTGTGTGTGTGTGTGTGTGTGTGTGTGTGTGTGTGTGTGAGTGTATGCATGTGTGGTGTGTGTGTGTGTGTGTGTGTGTGTGTGTGTGTGTGTGTGTGTGTGTGTGTGTGTGTGTGTGTGCGCTCTCACGTGCTTGCATGTACACGTGCGCGTGCGCATGTGAGCGAGCGAGTGCGGGCGTGCATGCGTGTGCACATGTGTGTGTGTGTGTGTGTGTGTGTGTGTGTGTGTGTGTGTGTGTGTGTGTGTGTGTGTGTGTGTGTGTGTGTGTTTGTTTGAGAGAGTAGTGTCTGTGTCTGTGTCTGTATTTGTGAGTGGGGTATATGTGTGTGTGTTTATATGTTGTAAATATGTAATCTGGACATACATTATGCCTGTAAACTTGAACAACAACGAAAATTATGTACCTTGCTCAGAGCATAGCGAGATGGTCCCTTGACATATTTCAGATGGCCAGGAGAAAGACCTGCAGGGTGGCAGTGGAAAGCTGACCAATGTCATTTTTACCCCCGACCACATGACCACTCGGCCACAGTAGTCTTCCAGGCTTTGGTGACCGCTGCTCCCCACTGCCGCTAGTCGATGAGAGACATTCACCTTTCGAGCTTAGTCGTAAGCAGCTGAGCATAGAGAACCGTCTGGACTGGGTCCATATCAAAGTGAGTGTTAGTGCCTGGGTGTGTCAAATCAGTGATGAGAAACATGACACAACATGCAATTTGTTTTTTGAAATGTCAGAATATCTACACATGCAAGCTCGCATATCCAAACACATGCACATTTTGTGCACATCTTCATACACATGTACTTGCACCATGAATGCATGCATATATACATGCTTGCACTTGTATGTGAACCATGAGCAAATATGCATACACCATGATCAAATATGTACCTGCACAGGACTTGCACCATGAACGCATAAATGCACACAAACATATTAATAAAAATTCATGCGTCACAGATCAAAGTTATGTGCCAGGTTGTCACCGGTCTGTCCAACAGTGCAGATGGGAGAGAATTGGTCCTTCAGTCTTTCGTTTGATCTTATAGAGAGCATCAGACACAAAAAAAAAAAAACCCATGCAACCTTAGTTCATTCCAAAATGTGAATGATCAGTTTTCCGTGCATTTGAATCAAAACAAGTGACAAGAGTTGTCGCCAGGACTTGATGAGGATTGTAGCCTCCCTTTGCCTTTAGTACAAATGGCGGCCTGATACTCGCTGTGTTTGTTATACTGTGCAGCTGTAGTGAGAAAATGCCTAGCTGTGTCACAAACAGAGCTTGAACAAGGAATTTTTTTTTAGCAAATCAAACATCACAGCTTATGTGTATGATTATGATAAATCTTCCTGTACATAAACTATGTTCATGTACTTTCTCTCTCTCTCTCTCTCTCTCTCTCTCTCTCTCTCTCTCTCTCTCTCTTTCACATACGTACACCCACCCACAGACACACTCATTCACTGACACACATACACACACACACATGCACACACTCATACACACGCGTGCATGCACACATGCATGCACACAGAGTCACAGGTTGAAACATTTTGATAAAGAAGAACAAATACACACAGAATGACATGCACAAACACATAGATACACACACTGACACACAGAGACTCACACACACACAGTGACACTATCATACGCATGCATGCACATATGCACCCATGCACACATACACCCGTGCACGCATGCATATATGCATGCATGCATGCATGAACACATGCAGACACTGTGATGAATAGTTTTACACATACACTGTCTGAAAGGCAAAAAGTACAATCAGAGCAAATTGTGACTGGCTAAAATTGCATGAGAGCTCTAAAGTATTAACATAAGTTTTTTTTTAATGCCTTCACTATTTATTCCCTTACTTTAAACTGCCAGGGAACATGTGTCATATGGTGATTGAAAAAAAAACTTAAAGCCCTCCCCCCAACTCTCTCTCTCTCTCTCTCTCTCTGCACTGACCAGTGTTAGTTTATCTCCCTGTATATGACTGCTAAGTTTTAGTTTGCATTTGTATGATATGTGCTTGATCAGAGACATTGACCGCAGGAATACGCAGTGTGAATTTCCTTGTGTGTTTTGGTGTATATCTGTGTGTCTGCCCCATTCTGTCTTACTCTGTGTGTTCTTGCACTGTTTTTTCTTTCATTTCCCCGCATTTCTTTGTCATTGTTGTTTTCACCCCCACACTCTTCCATAACCCTCACCCATTCCCCAATCCCATCCCCTCTCTTCTCTTTTTCCCCTCCTGTCCATCCTTACAAAGACAACATTTCACCCATCTCAGTTCCCTGTTACCCCTATTCTCCCTCCCATTCCCCCTCCCCCTCTTCCCCTGACTAATCACTCTGACTATCTTCTTATCTTTCCATCTCTCCTACCACTCCCATACCTCCTCTTCACTTTCTTGTAATCCTGTCTTCACAGAATCGGTGATAATCGTTTATGCAGTAACCTTTTTAGCCACTCAGTTTGTTTATTTAATTTACTAAACTAAATTTTCCTGATCACATGACGAACTCATGAAGGTGGAGCGTGAAAAAAAAAAACAAAAAAAACCTGACAGTCCAGCTCTCTCTAAATTTTATCTGGAAAAGTGGTTTTGGTCTGGTTTGATGTGCATGGGTTGGTTTGTATGTTCTTGATGTTTGTGACTGACCATTATGGTGAACCATCTTCAGGGTTGTTGTTGGCCTGTCCACAATAACTGGACTGCCCTCTGTTATTTTCACTTCATGTTTTTGCCCATCACACTAGATATAAGGGGGGAAAAAAATTGATGTTTTTGGTGTATTAGGAAGCACATTGCAGATGGCATATGCCGGTGGCGATGACTCATAATACTTTGTCTTAATGCCTCATCCTTCCCAATAACCCTTCTTTAAATGAAACATGCTGTCATTTTCAAAGGATGGATCAGTACTGTGTGAAAAATGGCAGACTAGCCAATATGGATGGATTGTGATTACAAGATTAATCAGCAATGCATATGATATCCTATCCTTATGACAGATTTCTTGGTCACCATCTCAAGTTTCACTTTGACAAATTTACAACAGCTGTTTTGTGATTCTGCCATCTCCAATACACAGAGAGGCAGTTTGATGGTGCGCTGGGTGAACTGGAAACGCTGAAACAGCAGAATGCTGAGAAAATCAGCCAGCTGTCTGTAGAGGCGGAATACTACCGAAACCTGTACAAGAGATCAGAATCCGCGGTGCAACAGGCCCAGGAGGAGTTGGTGGTGCTGCGATCTGTCAAAGCTTTGAATGTGGAGCTGATTGCCTCAAAACAGAATCTCATGGAGGAAATGGAACAGTAACAAGATTTCATTTACTAGAAAAAGATGAAAAATCAAAGCCACCCACACAAGTCCCATAAGTTGTGTGTTACATTTACCTTTTTTTTTTTTTCATCTGTATCGATCTTTTAGTTTTTGGTACATACTACCTCTTGTGGTTTCAGTTTGTGCAGTGTGAATTATAATTTTTTCCTTGCTGTCATGTTTTGGATATTTTGATAAGGCATCTGTGAATTCGAGAGCCCTGGGTCACTTTTTACATCTTTAGGAAATAAAGATGATGTTCAATCAGTGTATAAAATGTGATTTAGTTTAAACACTAATGGATGGACTTTTGAAATGAAAAGCAGTCATAATTACGTCATTAAATACACCTGCTCTTATCTTAGGTAGAATTACATGTAAGAATAAGGTCTTTTACAGTTTATTCAGTGGCCCCAAAAAGATGAAAGAGAAAGGTAGGTGAAATAGTTATGAACAGAGCTGGAGAGGTTTAAAAATGTTCACTAACTGAACAGGCTAGTGCTTAGAAGATTCAACCAGCCCACTAAAGTTTTCACTATCCTGTGATTGCAGAGATATAGCCACATATTTCTCTTAAAATGTTTAGAGAGTTTTGTTCCTATAATTATACTGGAGTGAAGACCTCAGTGACAAAGCTAAAAAGATAACAACAAAACAGTTGAACTCACTGTAGTAGAGGCTACTGTACGCTTAAAATAACTGTGTCTGCGGAGCCAGTGAGATCATTCTGCTGGCATCAGCTTCCAGCACAGTGAGTGAAAATGATGAAGTTGACTTCAGTTTGAGATTAAAATTTAAACACCAAGTTTTCACCAATACTCAGAGAAAAGTGAGTGGTTCAGGAAGCAAATGTTCAAGTTGCCTAATGGGCTGTTTAGTTTGAAATCTGCTCGCACACCTACATTTTACCTACTTAAAGTGACCAGGCAGGTGAGTGTGTTTAGCCATTATGTGATGTGTTCAGTTAGTTTAGATGGAATGAAAGGGTGGCATCCTTCTGTGACAAATTTTTCGTAGAGGACTGAAAGTTGATCCGAGTTTCAGTTTTTTGAAGTTGTTTCTTTGTGACAGATGAGATGTATATCTGCATTTGTTTTCCTCAGTGGTTGGCAGTTTTGTTTTTGTTTATGTCTCTTGCTCAGATGCACGCAAAGTGCGAACTGAGATACATTCTGTCTCTTTTTCTCTGTCTGTCTGACCCATTTGGTTGGTTTCAGTTGAAAAGACTGCGAGAGGAGGAACAGGAGGAGGAGATGAATGAGCTGCGCCTGCAGCACCACAAGGCGATTGCCTCTCTGTCGGGGTCCTCAGGGGCAGGGGATGCTGATGTCAGCATGACCGACCTCTACCATTCCTCTCTTCAGAAGTTTGAATTCCTCAGCAAGGACTACGAACTGATTCGGCAGCGCTATGCGGATCTCCTGGCCCAGCATTCTTCTGTCTGCTGCCAGCTGGGAATCCTGTGGAGACCTCCAGAAACAGGTATCTGTTGTTATGTCCATTTTTCTTGTGTCACTTTCTCATGTGGATTTCTTTGAAAACAGTAGGAATGGCTGCTTGAGCAAAATGTTTGGGGGGCAGAGGGGGGAGGAAAAGGTTAAGTTGGTCAGAGGAGGATCTAAAGAGTGAGGAGAGGGGGTTGGGGGTGAGAGGGGGTTGGAGATTGAGGGCAAGTATGGAGTTTGGGGATCTCATTTTGAAGAAGAAATGTTAATGAATATATTATGCAGGTAGAAGGATTCTTTTTATTTAAAAAAATCTTATATTCTGTTCCCCCTGAGTGGCGTTTTTCCATTACCTTTTCTACCTATTTTGGCTCCCCCGTATACTTTCACATCTAGAGTCGTCCAGTTACATCTCATGCTCTGCAACCCACAAGGAGCAGTTAATTTGTTGTTAAGACAGACCCACAGGAGGAGATACCATACATAGCTGCCAACTGTCAGGAATTTTTCGGGAATGTCCCGATATCGGAGGTACGTCACGAAGATCAGGAAAAACCGAAAAATGTCCGGAAATTCAGATTGCCGACTATACTTTCTCTTTTAGAGCAATTTTTCGCACCGACGCGGTAATAAAGACGCTTTTGTTGATAGACTCGGCTTGCCAGGCAGCCATTTGTCAGCCATTTTCTTTCTGCGCATGCGCACAACTACCATTACACTTTGAATCGAGCGAGGCAGAGCCATGTCTGCTTTAAAGAAAGACTGTTTCAAACAGGCGCCAAAGAAAACAAGACTGGTAAAGTATTCCGAGCAGTACGAAACCCAGTATGACTTCATCACTAAATCGGACAAAGGTGTACATTTTGCGTTCTGCAAAGTTTGCCGATGCGACGTAAGCATCGGACATGGAGGCAGGAAAGATATCGCTTTGCACTCGACATCAGCAAAGCATGTCTACAATTACAAGAAAGAGGAAGCAGCACAGCAGACGCCGAAAATCTCGTCAGTTTTTTTGCAAGTGCTGTGGGTACTCGGACAACCCAAGCAGAGGTAAGTTGACTTTTTTTTTTTTACTACGAGTTACTACGACTGGCTTCTGTGAAAGTCTGTGGAGAGATGCAGTTTGATCGCCTGGCATACTTCATGTTGGGAATCCTTTCAATTCCACACAGCAATGCCAGTTGTGAGAGGTTATTCAGCCAAGTCCGGAAAAACAAGACCGACTTCTGAGGCTCTCTGCAGTCATCAACCCTGAACTCCATGATGGTTGCCAAGGCAAACATGACTGGAGCTTGTCACCAGCAACGCTTCTCTGAGGACTTCTTGAGAAGAGCTAAGTCTGCCACAGCCATAGGTCTGGCTCAGCCTTGCAGTTCTTCCCACCAAAATTAATTGGGATTCAAATGTGTATATAGTGTACATAAAAAAAACCACAAGAATGATGATTGAAATGGAAATCATGTTAAGTGGACAGGACAATAACATTTACAAAGCCTTTGCATAAACTGAATATAGTCAGTGGATAGATTATCATGGCAAGATCCTGAACAAGACATGAGGATATGAAAAGTGGTGAGTGTTGACTGTTTTTAATACCTTTTGTATGTCTCATATCTTTTGTTTGAAACAAGCCTCTGTCATTTAAAAAAAAAATTAATTCAACATTGAACTATTTTGCTCACCTTTATTTCTAAATGTACAAGTTCAAATACATACTTTAAGCCCGTTTAGGCACCTCAATTTTATGTTAAACCTTCAGCGTCTGGGGGCGTTGCCCACAGACCCCCACCACCAGGGGCTTTGCCCCTGGACCCCACTGGGAGCCTACTGAGGCCCCCAGACCCCCGCCTCATTTGTCAGGAATTTGGGTTTTCAACAGTTGGCAGCTATGCATACTGCTTCACAGTCGCTCTGTGGTTTTAAGTGGCATCCGTGCTAATCAAACGTATGCAATACACATGACCACTGCTGATGTCATTAATGAGAAAATCAGTCCTCCTTGTTCACTTCACCTTACAGCACATCAGATGGTCGTCAGTGACTCTTCTAGGATGAAGTATTTCATTTTCATTGTAGCAGTTAACATTTCTTTTGTCCTGTGTCTGTGTTTAGCTGGATGAGACGAGACGTGAACGTGATGCCATCATGCGAGACAAGATAGCATTTCAGCAGCACAGCACAACAGTTATACAGAACCTGGAGCAGATGATTCATGAAAACAGCAAACTGAAGGCGACCATGGACAACCTTCAACGTGAGCATGACAGCTCCACCAGAGATCAGCGCAAGTTCCAGATGAAGCAGGCACAGCTACAGAAAGACTTCAACCAGGCTATAGCTGAGAGAGATGCGGCCATTATGGAATACAGACAGGTGTGTGACTGTTGCTTCTGCTTTTCCTGGTGACGTAATAAGAGTTAAAGGGAATCGAAATGTGTTTGGAGGTGTGCATGTACGTGTTTGGATGTATGTGTGTGTTTATTTGATTTGATTTGATTTGTTTTGTTTAACTTTGAAACAATTTGTCAGGATGGGAATGTGAAATCAATAGCTATTATAGATTCTTTTCCTAGGTTTTGAAGTGCATGGAATACATACTATTAGTACGTCTTGTTTGAGGTTTGTAGTGTGTTTTTTTTTCTGTAATAAGGAAATTGGAGGGGGGGGGGGGGGGATATATTTGATCACCTGTTTTCCATTTTTCAGTTAAAAGCTGATGTCCAGCAATTAAAAAGAACATAGGAAAGAAAAATATCGCAGATAGAGTGGTACTTTTTCAAAAATAGGGTGATGTCTTTAGGTTTTATCATTGATTTTGTTTCAGTGTTTTATGGTTTATTTTTTGCAGTGGGCTTTTTGGTCACTATTTTATGTCATTCTTTGTGGTGGTGGTAGTGGTGGTGGTGGTGGTGGTGTGTGTATGTGTGTTTCAGAAGTAGTGTTCAACATGTTTAACAAATAGCTTACTCTTTGTCATTTCTTCTGATTATAAAATAGGTCATGTCTGAACGCGAAGGTGTCCACAAAGAAATTGAGCAGCTGCAGGACAAGTACTCAGAAACCAAAGCGGGCCTTGGTCAATGCATGAAAGACAAAGCAGCAGCAGACAAAGAAATAGAGCGTCTGAAGAAAGAAGGTCAGAGTTTGCTGGACTCACGTGGTCAGCTGGAGGAGGCACATAGAGAACTGCAACGGGAACTGCACCTGATGGAGCAGCAGAGGGACATCGCCCGCAAGGAGCGTCACCAGGCCCTGGAGCAGATGGACGTCCTCATTAAGGAGACCTACGAGAAGACACAGAAGGAGAAGGCTGAGGAGATGGACCAAGTGACGAAGGAAACAGAGATACTGAAGAAGCATATTGATAAGATGAAGCTGGAGTTGTGTGGTAAGTTAGAGCACATTGATAGTGATAGCCACAGTTTGTATTCAACATGAATGCATGATTAGACTAATAATTAATAGCCATTTTCACTTGGTGATAGCCCTGGTAGTGGTTGGCAGGGCTATAAACAACATGGATGGAATGGGAACTGATAACCTTTGGAAAGGTTTTCATCAGGAAGTTGTCATTAGGTTAATATCTTTTTGGTATTGTGTGCATTTTATGGACTAGTTCTGATAATGTGTATTCTGCTTGAAAGTTTTCATTAGCTTGTATTCATAAAAAACTTGCAGTTAAACCAGTAGACATCGTGTACATGGTTCCTCAGGGAAAAGTCTTTAGGTTGGTAACTAATTGCCATCATCTGTACTCCGTACAAAATTGTATTCAGAAGCAGACAAGATGTTTTCTGTGATTCAAGTTACCCGTCAGATAACATGAAACAGCCTGCAAGGCTGATTGATTTATTTATTCATTTTGTCATGTGGAATGTTATGTCTTTGAATAAAGGCTTATATCATAAATTCCTGTGGTTCAGGAATTGAACATTGCACATTGAATAGTTTTGCACATATGGTATTTTCATAAGCTGAAGGAGATCGTTTTTTAGCTGAGCTCTTTTAGCCATTTGTTTGAAATGAATAGACCAGGGGACAGCAGTGTTCAAATTTTGAATTGGTGAACCAGCATCTGAAAAGGGTGGAAACGGTGAGAACATCTTGAAGCAACTGAAGCAGATGATTGTTACTTCCTAGATGACAACATGGATGTCTGTTCCTCTTTCAGATGCAGAACAAGAAGCTCTAGTTGCCACTAAAAGAAGGGACTGGGCTTTCAGTGAAATAGACAAAACGGTACAGGAAAGGGAGAGTATCCGCACTCTGTGTGACAACTTGAGACGTGACAGGGATCGGGCTGTCAGTGATCTGGCCAAAGCGCTCAGGAATTCTGATGAATGCGAGAAACAGAAAAAAACGATGCCATCAAGGAACTCAAAGAAATTAGGTTGGTATGTAGGTTATTCTTGTCCAAGGTGTTGAGATGTCACTGGTGTTAGCAGTTAGCACTTCTGAATGGGAACACAGAACAAAATTTTCATTGTGACAATTCTAAACCGTTTATACATTTTTACTGCAGTAAGATCGTTCCAGTTTTCATCTTTCATCTGTATACAGATGAGATGTTTAAGCTTTATTCATGAACTCTCAGTTTATATTACATTGATGTTTATGAAAAGTACTTTTACAGTTTTGAATCACTTATGGCTTGATCTTGCATTCATAAGTTTCTAGGAAATGTGTTTAGTGTGTGAATAGAAAGCTCTATTTACCAAATAATGTTTGATGATTGTTAAATGTGTAATATTTGAGAAAATGAGTATTGAACCACAGATTATAATCAATTTCTATGTCTAACACCTCTCGCTTTACGCTCTTATGAAGAGCATTTGAAGAAGACCTATCAAACTAAATTTTTATCGCAAGACTGTTATTTCTTCATGATGTTTGTCACATTGGTACTCAAATCTTAAATAAATGTCAGCGAACCGCCCAGAGAAACGTAGACAAACGAGTCACAAGACAAACCACAACGCGTTTCGACCTCTTAGGTCTTCTTCAGGTGCAACAAACATGAAACAAATAACGAAAATGCACTTTCGTTATTTGTTTCATGTTATTTGTTTCATGTTTGTTGCACCTGAAGAAGACCTAAGAGGTCGAAACGCGTTGTGGTTTGTCTTGTGACTCGTTTGTCTACGTTTCTCTGGGCGGTTCGCTGACATTTATTTAAGATTTGTTTAGATTTCCGCCTGCAGTCGTTTCACTTTGCAACTAGATCTACATTGGTACTCATCAATTTCATTCTGATATAGCGAAACATCTTCATGACAAAACCATGCACGTTTGATTATTTGCACCTCGATTAATACCAAAATGACTTGTCACTTCTGAAGTCGACTATAACCAGGACAAGAGAAGTGGTAACAGGTCGCATTCCTTCATTTGTTCATTAAACTGTTGATCAGAAGTGCATGTCCACTGGTGCTGATTAAATGAATCTCGTTTCAAGATTCTTGAGCTTTAAATGTTAATAGATAAATGTTGAAAAATGTTTGCAGTTAGCTTTTTAAAATTAAAAGTCATTTTAACCTGTCATAGGAAAGGTTGTATCTATGCAAGAGACATATCTATGCAAGAGACATTTGTATTCCTGTTTGTTTACTTTTAAGTGTTATTCAAAACATTTTCTGAACTGGTACTGATGTGTTTGTTTGGGAACACTTCCAGGGAAAAATATGAGGCTCTGGCAGAAAGGGAAGCTAGGCGACAGCACTTGAATTCAGTTGGTCACAACCACAGTCGGGATTCAGCCATTGATGCTGATCTTCAAGAGTGGGAAACAGAAACTCTGGAAATGGAACTGGTATGTTGTCGTGTTGTTTGCCATTCTCTATCATACAAACTGGTATTCCATGTACGTTTCATTGTTGTCTTCCATGCTGTTACCTGCTCTGTCCCATTGCAGAGTTGTTTCAGGAATTTTCACTATGGAGGAACAATTGTTATGATATGAGAATGGTATTTTGATTATCTTGACATTAAGAAGTACTGTTGAACTCTTATTGTCCACGACAGTTGTCTTTGGTGTAGGTTGTCTTTCAGAAGCTCTGTATAAAAGATTCTACTTCTTCTTCTGTCTTGGTGCTGCTACTGTCTCTGTGTGTCTTTCTCTGAGTTTAATTTTAGACCTGTAGTGATGGTATTCTCTTTAAAGTTCATTCAGAGAATTGCGGTTTGGTGTTTGTAAGTAATGGATTGCAGAAATGATTTTGTATTGGACTAATTCACTCCAGTGACCCTACTGCAGCACTCATTTAAGCTGCCATCTCAAATAATGCTTAAGAAATTAAACTTTAAAAGCTCAAATCATTCAGTGTCTTGCATTGATTGTGTCATGACTGTCAGTACAGTTTATAGAATCAGTCTTGAATAACTTTCTGCAGAAAAGCTTTGAATTATGAGGTGTTAGCAAATTTGAAAAAAACTTCGGGGGGGAAAACACACATTTTTTTTTTCTCATACTTACCTGTCCAAACAAATGGCTTATTCCCACTTGGTGTGGAACAGTGCCACATTATCATGATCTAAAACATAAAATGAAATACAAACTAAAAGCTAACAAACAAAAGTGGAAGAGCAGGGAACTAACTTCACCTCACAGAGAGAGGGATAGAACCTAGATAATCAGAGAGAGGGGGAGAGAGAGAGAAAAGCAGAGACAGCGAGTAATATTTTTAATTATACCAAGACATAGAGACACAGACAGAGATGGAGTGAAATACCTACATAGAGACAGAAACAGAGAGAGAGAGGGGGGGTGAGAGAGAAGAACAGGAGGAGGAGGAGGAGGAGGCAAGAGAGGTGGAAATAAACAGATATAGAAGAAGAGACAGAGATAGCAAGAGAGACATAAGGACAGAGGGAGAGAGAGTGACAGAGACAGAGATGGAGCACAGAGAGAGAGAGGGACGAAGAGAACCAGATGCTGTCAGAGTTAGAGAGAGAGACAGGGACACAGGAAGAAATAGAGAAAGTGGGGGTGAGGGAGGGGGAATAGGGGGATGCAGGTCAACTTACCTTCACTGGCTATTAAAGAGGCATCAGATATGCTAAACACATGTGGCTGTGCTGTGTCTGTGATATATATCGCCCAAGTCGTTTCAGTCTGTAAGCAATGGGAATGATTCTTTCACAGTGTAGGAGATTTTTTGCACATGTGAAAACACAAAGCATCTTGAAAAGTGAATTTTACAAAGTGGTTTGCGACCGAAATGTTTTGAGGTACCTCACTGTTTTGCAAGCTTTTCTGTTCTAAATACACACCATTCATTTGACATGATGTGTGTACAACATGTTAAAAAGATGTTACTGCTTATGATGCAACGATAATGGCTGTGTTTTAGCCAGGAAAACTTTAAGAAGTTGGAACATTCAGCATTCACTAGAAAATCTGTCAAAGTTTTATATGAAGTATGCTGGCAGTCTTATTTGTATGTGTTACTGTCTGTTATGCTCTAAGTGTTTGTTAGAACAGTGTGTAAGCTGTTCCGAGAGTACAATGTCTGTCAACTAGTTGCAGATTTCAGGCATTGATATTGCCTACTTTTCAAAAGACTCATCAAGCATGGCTTGCTCAACTTGGTTTGCAGCCCTGTGGCTGCTTGAATGTGTTGGAGCTGGGTCATCAGGATGAAATTTGTTTCTCACTGAAAAAGAAATCCCAGTTTTGTTTTATT
>JADBJO010002737.1:52500-90000 GCA_016801955.1 Conus betulinus
AGTACACAAGACACGATGCATTTCGACCTCTTGGGTCTTCTTCAAGTGAAAACAAAATACGTACATTTAACATTTAGGACAGTACAAACAAAGAACGAAGAGCGACTTATCTGATGTCCATGTGGTAAGCTGTGAAGAATGGCATTCTTCACAGCTTACCATGGACATCAGATAAGTCGCTCTTCGTTCTTTGTTTGTACTGTCCTAAATGTTAAATGTTACGTATTTTGTTTTCACTTGAAGAAGACCCAAGAGGTCGAAATGCATCGTGTCTTGTGTACTTTGTTCGTCAATGTCCTCGGCGGAAACTAACCCCCACCCTTTCTAAAAATTAGCATATAGTTATCTAAGTTAGCTTGAATGAAGAAGCTCTTAAAGAGAAAGAGGCTTTTAAAGGCGCAGGATAATGTTTCTGTGTGTAAGAATATAGTTTGAAATCAATAGGAGGGAAACAGAAAGATCTTAAAAAATGCTCCCATTAATCATCCAGTCTGTGTTTCAATGGAGTCTTGTGATATTTTTGAATGACTGTTTAGAATGTTCCTTGAGGGGCAGTGCTGAGAGTTCTTCAGTTGTGTCTAATGAGTGATAATTTGCAAGATTAGGTGGATAAGTGTATGATGATTGATTGTTATTTTACTTAACATTTGTTGTTGCTGTTTGATTTTTTGTCTAATGAAAGAAAATTTGTAAGGGTAGATGCTATAAGTCGGTGATGATTGATTGTTGAAGTACTTTTATTTTACTGTTTGTATGCATATTGTACATAAAAAAGGTAGATAGATTGAAAAAGAAATTATTCCTGGCATCAACCAGGCTCGAGAGTCACAGCCAGCATTGATTAGCGTCTGGAGTAACACACTGAAATATACATCTGTGAAAATGGATGTGGCTTTACAGTGTGTTTTCCAGTTCGAGCCCTCAACCCACTGTATTGGAGGTGATCAGGATAGACAACTCCTGCAAGGATTTTGAGGCTTCTGCTGGGATTCAAACCCACAATCTTCCTGTTGTTTTTGACACTAAACATAGTTTAGCTCTCTGATCATTGTTGAATCACCTATACATTTAAAGACCACACTAAGTTCATTGTTCAGATTCATCTGCTCATCTGCATTTTATTAGACCCAGCTTTTAAACAGTTCATATGATTTAAGTTGTTGCTTTCATATTACCAAGTTGAAGTTTTTCACTATGGCCAGTTTGCTAGGTTTGTTAGGCCAATTTGGGGGTATAACATCATGCAAAGATGCCGTGCAGAACTTACGTTTTTGGTCTACAGCACAAGAGCATTGCAGCTTCTTTTCATTCTCATTAATTTGTGATGAAAGAGTTTGAATTTCCCTGTCCTCTGAACAGATTAATCGCAGTCTACGGAAAGACTGACAGTGCAGGAGGCTATGTCGCTGCTGGAGACCAGTTCTCAGCCAGTGGTTTTAGGGATATTTCGTCACGCCCCCTCACTGTCCTCTACTGGCTCCTCCCCAACTCCAAACTCCATGTCTGTCTTGTCTCCTTTGCCAGAGCATCCCACCCTGATGCAGGTTGGTTGATGTCTTTGATAGCTGTATTGATATTGGTGTGATTTTATTCAGGTTATGTGTAGTGTAAATTGTAAAATTGTCTGTTTACATTGTGGTCATAAACACATTTATGTGTGTGTGTGTGTGTGCTTGCACACGTGTTCGTGAGACCTAGAATGTGTGCTCAGGTATATCCATATTTGTGTATTGCAACAACAGTGTGCAATTGGAATGTCATATCAGCAAAAGATCCATTGAACATAGTTTTTTAAACAAAATCTTTAAATTGATGGTACATATGCTTTTATAGCGTGTTTATTTGAAAGGATTGGCATAAACTGCAGTGTTGGATGGCTTCAGAACCTAGCCGAGGGACATTAACCAACCAGTTGTCAGTGTCCACATGTAGATACATGTAGATACACAATGATGTGAACATGCATTAAGCGGTGAGTAGGTGTCGGTATCAACATGTATGAAGACACAAACATTGGGTAGGGAGACTTGCAGTCAGTCCATGAATTTTGTTATTAAGATTCATTTTAAAATTCAGACCTTTGAGACCTGTCGTCTACAATTGTACATATTAACAGCAAAATGGTGATTCATCCTGCATGCTTACATGACAAACGGTTAATGGTGCATGAAAGTTCATGTGGGTATGGCATACATTCGTCTGAAACTTTTGTAATTTCTTATGCGTTATTATCTTTATAGCATGGGCATGTTCTTTTGGATGCTTTTGATTTTATAGCGCGCATGGAACTGTGTGTGACATTCAGTCTTATGAAAGCAGTTATCATCATGATCCAGTCGGTATCATTGTAATCTTATGAGAAATCTGCACCCAGTCTTGAACATCCTGGTGGCTTGTACATTGTTCATAGCTGTCAACCTTTATGAATTTTTCATACACTATCCCTAGAATCTGCAATGTAGTGAAAAAGTGAATCCTACGATTCAAAATGCTATTGCAATGATATCTCTGAGCAGAGTGTGTGTGTGTGAATTTTTGAACAGGTGAGGGTAAAATGTTGCAGTGCAGCAATGGTCTTTATGTGCCAAGAACTACAAGACTTGCACTGATTCTGAAAGATAACATTTTTTTTTGAGTTTTTCACTAATACATTCAGTCTTACGCTGAACTGCTTTCAGTCCAAAGGCATCTTTTCATTAAAAAAAAAAATTATTTTCCAAAATTTGTTTTGTAATGTAACTCCATTTTAACTGACTTTTTTTTTTTTTCTTTTTAAAACACAGCTTTTAAATTTCACAAGTAGTGTACTAGGAATAGAACAAAACATCTTGCATTCTAGAAATGTTGCAGGTGTGAACTATTATATGTATGATGATTTTTGTGTGTTGTTATTTGTTGTCTACAAGGAGATAGTAGACATACAGTTTTTATAAAAATTACTGGTTCTCAGAAATAAGCATGTTTTTCAAGCTGTATCTCTTTCCCCCCTTATCTTTCAAAACTGTGTGTACTGCTGGGTTTGTATTTATTCTGCTTATGTAGACTAACCAGTGGGTGAGTAAAATTATCTGATCAAAAGGCAAACTTCCCCTGACACTCTGATCCTCTGGAGGGTGGCAGCTTTGAACTATGTATGATGTGCATTGCTGAAACGTGTAGCATGGTTTCTTTGAACACGTGCAGTCTTCGGGAGTGTCCAAGTCAGACACATTAGACACCCACAACAGTGCAAGGGAGAGAAGGTTTGGAGATGGCCCTTTCAGTGGTAGCAGCAACAGCAGCAGCAGCAAAATCTTCGCTGCTCTGGTTCACAGACAGACAGTTTTGACTCGCCAGTCCCATCTCCACGGAAATCTCTGCGTAACCATGCTCATGATAAGGTGCTGCTTCTTACTGTCAGTCTCCTTTTTGTTCTGTCTGTTGTGTTTCCTGTGTCTGGTCCTCTGTCGTTTTTTGTCTGTCATTCTCATTTTCTTCAACTGGTTTGTCTGAGTGAGTCTCTGTAATGCTGAAATACGTGATTAACTGTGATTCCTCTTCACTCTTTTTCTTGCACAGCCCCCTTATTCCTCTGCCACTGGCTCCATACTGTCACACACACTGAAACACACACACACATGTTATAAGCATGCGCGCATGGCTGAACACATGCTTGAGTACATTTTTTTGGTTGCAAAATAATGCTGTCATTCCCTTCTTTGCTCTTTCTCTCTCTTATTTCTCTGTGTGCTGGAATCATTTCATGACATGTCCGTGTAATCCTTGTCTCAAGGGGGGGAGGAAAAGAAGAGATGGGAGGAAAGGAGGGGGAAGGGGGGATTGAATGTATTTATATACCTTTCAGTGTCCTTTTTTTTATTTAAACATAACATTACCAAAGTAAAAAAAATTCATTTTTCTAGACCACCAGACAAACTTATGAATTTGGGTGCTGTTTTCAAACAAATTCACAAGAAACCTTAGTGTGAATTAGACTGCAACAAAATTTGCATAAAAATGTAGTTGTGGATGTGGTTCAGCTGAATTGATTTGACTCAATCAAGAAATGGAAAAAGGAGGTGTAATTCTCACACAAGTCACACAGGATCTGCTGATTTAAACAGAAAAATGAATTTTATTTCTAAAGGTAGTTTTATGATAATACTTATCCCCCACCTAGTAAGGAATATTGCCACACATCACAATTCTCATAGAAAAATATAAAATGGAGAGAGCGGGAGCTAACTCCAATCAACCACCAAGCGTGCACAAGTGTACTCTCAGCTTTGCAATCTGATCGACTGAGTTTGGTTTTCACCCCTTTTCTGCCAACCAGGGAAGGGGGAGGGTGTAATAGTGTTTGGACTGGTAAATACATCATAAGACAACTTTTAGTAGTAAAATTTCTTTCCTCCGTACTTACCTGTCCACACAAATGCCTGAATATTGAAAAGGAATTTTACCACTAAAAGTAGTATTATGATACAACGGCAAGAGAGGTGTCAAAATATGGTTGATGTCTTGAGTTTATTAGCAGGTTGTCAGTGTGTTGCCAATATCTAGCACTGACTATTGAGGGTCATTCGCCTGTACATGGAAGATCAGAAAATGAATCTAAACATCAGTGCTGCTCACCACATCTTTGCTGTCGAAATCATTGTTGTGTTGGTTTGAGCCAACTTCAAACGTATCAGTAATATTTGAATTACAGCTGTTCACAGTGCAGTGCATCTGTGCATAGATTCCCTGCCAGGACAATATCTGCATGTGTGTCTACTTTAATGTGATTGAAGGATTGTCATTATGTCATTAAAATGTAAACGCCTTTTTTTTTTTTTTTTTTTTTTTTGAAGATGGGTGAGAAGAGAAATGGTTGGGATTGGGGGAGGGAGTAATAAAGTATATGCATGCATGTATATGTATGCGTTTGCGTTTGTGATATCTGATGGAATTTCAGATCACACACTGTGTGTGTGTATGTGTTTGTGTGTGTGTGTGTGTGTGTGTGTGTGTGTGTGTTTGTGTGTGTGTGTGTTTGTGTGTGTGTGTGTGTGTGTGTGTGTTTGTGAGTGTGTGTGTGTATGTGTGTGTGTGTGTGTGTGTGTGTGTGTGTGTGTGTGTGTGTGATTTCACATCATGTACTGAATGAAGCATGGCTCTGAACTGGGTGTGTAGGGGCATGTGATTTCCTTCCATGTTTGCCTGTGAAAGCAATACTTGGTATTTGATGCAGGTGCGGCACAGCATGCCTGTTCTTGATATGGTGGTGGACAAGATTTTCCGTACCCGCAACAAGAGTGCTGAACGTGGGTTTGACACGGACCCCTGTTCCATGGATGAGGTTCATGATAAACAATGTGGAAAAGACAGGGGTAATTGTGATGATATTCTGGTTAGTGGTCTCGACCAAAAGAGGCGACCAGAGAGTGCCATGGCATCAGTTGCAACACAGACACCCCCACCCTTGCCTCCAGCTGAAAGTCAGACTGTGAAACATTCATCTCGCCCCTTTGACCCAGGCAGAGCTGATGCCAGGTTTAATTGTTACAAACGGGATCTTGATGTGGACAGTAACAATGGAACCTGGCCAAAGTCTCGCACTGGAGTTGTGATCACTTCTGCTACTGTGCCTTCCACTGTAACCCTAGCTCCATCCAAAGAACGCCCCTCCATCATGAATGACCCTTCCTTTTTCCAGCCAGCCACCCCCTCAACAGTACAAAAGCAGCGCTGACAACAGGGACCAGTACTCGGGGGACCACCCAAATCTGTGCCATTCTGAACAAACTAGCGCAAAAAGTTGCAGTGGTGTTGTTGCTCCTCAGCCATTAATACCTTCCTCCAGAGCTCAACCAAGTTTTTCTGTGAGGATGACACAGGGTCCCTCCCTGGCTGTCGTGCGTCCCACCATTCCCAGGCCCTGGCCTCGACCAGGTCCTCCCAATTACCAGCAGTCTTCCCAGCATTCCAGATACCCGCAAGATGCGCGAAGCCTTCCTTCTCATAGCCCTCATGTCTGGCGTCCACCACCACCTCCCCCACAAACTCAGTATCATCCCCATCCCCGTCAGCCTGCACCGAAAAGTGGTAACTCTCGATCTTATCCCAATTCTCCTCCCCCTCAGCAGATTATCCCCAAAGTCATTCCCAGCAATAACCCTTATGGTGAAAAGAGTCCCGGTCTGCCTGTATCAGGTAGGCCGTCTCGCCCTCCACCTTACTCACCTAGTCCACTGTCTCCTGAAGATGGTGTTCGAACAGGGAGACCACCATCTGCAGACTTGCGTTACTCTGTTGAGTTTTCTGATGGTTCTGGGGAGGAGAGCAGAGCTGCGTCTTCTGTTGGTTCACCTGTGGGACCTGGGATACCTTCTCACATGACACATTCCTCTCCACAGCATCCTTATGCTGCCACAAGGTGAGTTAAGTTGAAGTCATAAGACTCAGACTGGAAAATTATTGCTGCAGTTGGTAGTTATGTAAACATTGTGCCTCTCCTTAGTAGTTAGGGTAAATGGCTACAGCTGTCTGGCAGTTAGTCATACAGTAGCAGACAAGAACCTCTCCTTATAGCTGTTTAATGCTCTGAGGTTGACTGGAAATGGCCTGTCTCATGATGACTCTGTGCAAGGGTACATTGGGGGATGGACATCCCAGAGGCAGACTAAAGAGGAAAAGCAGAGGATTAGACTGGTTTCAACACCTTCACCAGTAGTGTGTGACTGAAAATAAAAGGATGTTGTGTTTCCTGAGTGGCTTTCATGGCATCCCTGTACCCTGATGTCGTTGGAAATAGAAATCTATGAATTGCGTAAAAAAAAGATTATGAGCTGAGAAGAAAGAAAGAGGGAATTGTTTTTGTGACCCACTTGAAATTGTTCTTGCTTTCAAGATGTGGGGAATTTTTTTTTTTTAATTGAAACGTTTGATTACCAATAATGTTGTGAAACAGTGTACCAGTTTAGAATGATTGTTGAGAATTATGAACAACCAAACAAGAATTAAGCATGCTGAAGGAAATGATTGTTTACCACCTTGAAGAACATTAATATAGTATGTGGGAGGGGATGGTACAATTTTGTTAGTTTGTGTGGGTCCTTCTCTCACTCCTCTTGAGTTGTCTTTCATGTTAGTTTGCTACTTCTGGTTTTGATGTTACATGTGAAAATTTATTGGGAAAATAGCATGTGTTTTGTCACTTGGTTGTTTGATAGATTTCTTGATTGTTGCTTTATCTGTTTTGTTATAAATGCATGCATGCTTCTGTTTTATTCATAGCCAGCATTCCAGTCGGGCAGCGTGTGATGACTCCTCGTTACAGTTCTCCCCCAGCGATGTGTGTGGCAGTCAGCCCGGAACCAGAGATTGAGCGGGCTCTGTTCCATGCCTTCATGCCAGGCCATGGTGTGTCGGGACCACCACCCCTCGCCCAGTCCCTCCCAGCAGGCATGTCCTACTGCTTTCTCACTTGTCAGATTCAGTGCTGCTGACAACCAGGCATGCTGGCTGTAACTAACGGTCTTAGAGACAAATCTGGTCTGACCTTGGTTTTCAAAATGCAGTTAAACAAATGAAGTTCGTCGGTTCTATTAAATTTGGAAATGTGTTCCCAGCCAGGAACATGTTTCATCCACTTTGTAACCAAGGTGATGTTTTGAAACGGGTTATCTTCTGTGTGCATGGAAAAATATTTGATGTCTACTTTGATGTTCAGAAATTTGTTTTCCGAAATTGTGTTATCAGATTTATTCTGCCTATGTGATGTTAGTCTTCTGTGTCTAAACCAGAGTTTTATGGGAGTGGGATCGCATCACACCCACCCCCAGTGAGGAGTTTGGTCCTGGCCGTTACAGCCGCCCTCCCTCCCATAGTCCCCATGGTCCCCCCATGTCAGAGATGGAGTTTCATCACATGGCAGCCGGAGGACAAGCCAGACAGGAAAGACTTCTTGACCGCATCCGCATTCCTTCTGGTGGGGCCAGATCAGGATCAGTGGAAATTGGTGAGTGAAATCATCCTTTTTTCTTTTTTTTGTCAAACAGCAGTTCAGCTGCAGCGATATTAGGTCAGCAGACTAATAGTTTGTTACACTACTGCATCATAGTTTGTTACACTACTGCATCATGGTTTGTTACACTATTGCATCATGAGAGGGAAGATGATGTAATCTTTGATTGTCTCAGTAGGCAACAAATTAACGACAAGATATTGAGACAGTTCTTGTGAGATTACGATTTGACAGCAAATCAACTCTTTTGGTTTGGTTTGGAGAATACTTTGTATTTCTTTCTTTCTTGAATATATAATTCTTTCATTTCATTTTGCCTTATTAGAGAAAGAGAGAGTGGTTGGAAATAAAAGAAAGAAAGGGAGGGAGCACTGATGGATATTTTTAGCTTTTTTATAAAAAAAAAGAATTCTGCCAGTTTCAGGGATTCTTTTCAATGTTGGACCTTGGTTGTAAAACTGACTGCTCTTGAAAATTACCAAATATTTTGGACTGAAACAGCAGCTCATTCTTACAATTTTTCACTATGTGGGACACACCCACCTGTCACTGTTTTGACCAACCTACAGGCAGCTATATGCCTTTATGGACTTAAAACACTTTGAAATGATCTGAAGCCAGCATGTGTTCATGTATCGCTCAATCACAGTGCTTTCTTTGGCATTGTCAAAATGATTTCCTGTTCAAAGACACTAACTGTGATGGTCTGCTCCAAACCATGCCACATATGAAAAGAAATGAACTATTGCCAAGCCGGTGTATGCTTACTTTCAAGACTTCTCCATGGCATATATCAGGACAAACTCCATAGTCATCGGCTCAGCACAACAGTAACAAATGTGAAGTCCAGTCCATATTTACTGATCAACCCAGTAGAATGAGTTTTTTTTTTTGTTTGTTTCTCATATAACTCTCTTAAGTTATTAGATTCATGTTGAAAAAATGTAATATTCATGTCAGTTCTGTGTAACTTGCCAGTAACAACATTGGTTGTTATTGCAGCATGGTAAGCCCATTTATCCTTCTTTTTCTCACTGTGACTTACCCGATTGTACTGACTGATCTCATCTTTATTTGGGCATAATTGACTGGAAAGACAAAAAAAAAAAAGAAATGATGAGAGTTATCTTCCTCAATATCAGGAGTGAGGTTCCTTGATTCTGTGACAGTAAAGCTCAATAAGTTTTCAAGTATTGCTTCAGTCTGACCTGATTTATGCTAATTTGGATGATGTATTTCACTGTTAATTGTGTGTTCATTTTGACTTGCCAGTTTCAGATCGCAGCAGCCCTGTGTCTTCAGTCTTACGTTTCGACGGCACAGATTCTCAAAGAGGGAAACGATTTTCTCTGTCATCTAATATGGAAGACTACTTCTATAGGTATTTCTGTCTGATATGTTAAGTCAGATGCAGTCTTTATTTAAGTTCTGTAACTCTGCACTTCAAAGAGGCAACTGTGATATGATATTGAAACATGCATACACCCACATGGAATGAACTTTCATATTATGTTCTGAGCAATTGAATAACTTATTCCACGTTATGTTGTATGGCTGTAATTGTAATTAAAAGTGTATGTTTTAACATTTATACTTTTTATAGCTTTTCATTTCATTGGTCTATGTTAATTGTATTTTAAGCTTACTACTATAAAGGATTCTATGATAAAAAGTAATGTCACTAAAACTGACCTATATTTTTTTTCTTTTTCCGTCTTTTTCAGTCCCAGACATCATGAAACGCGTACCATTATATTTGAGAAAAGTGCAGAGCCAGTTGGGTTCCAGATTCAGCGGGGGTCCTGCCGGTGGTATATTTGTGTCTGTGGTCAATGACAACAGTCTGGCTTCTCAGGCAGGACTGGTGATTGGGGACCAGCTTCTGGAAGTAAGTGACAAACCGTGTGAAGATGGGTGGTTTAATGCAGGGTCAGTGGACTTGAACATGTCAGAAGCAGTTTGAGTGCTGTGTGTATGTGGGCATTTGTCCATCTTCAGTGCTGTTGGGGGGGGGGGGGGGGGGGGGGGGGGGGGGGGGTGAGGGGGGGGCATTTGTCTATCTTCAGTGGGGGGGGGGGGGGGGGGGGGGGGAGGGCATTTGTCCATCTTCAGTGCTGTGTGTGTGGGGGGGGGGGGGGCATTTGTCCATCTTTAGTGCTGTATGTGTGTGGGGGCATTTGTCCATCTTGAGTGCTGCGTGTGTTGGGGCATTTGTCCATCTTCAGTGCTCTGTGTGTGGGGGCATTTGTCCATCTTCAGTGCTCTGCGTGTGGGGGCATTTGTCCATCTTCAGTGCTCTGTGTGGGGGGGCATTTGTCCATCTTCAGTGCTCTGTTTGTGGGGGCATTTGTCCATCTTCAGTCAGTGTGTGTGTGTGTGTGGGCATTTGTCCATCTTCAGGGCTGTGTGTGTGTGTGGGCATTTGTCCATCCTCAGTGAGTCAGGTTTCATGCTTTTCATGAGATTTGTGCCATTTTTTATCATAAAGATCTAACAGAAAATATATTCAGAAAAAAAAAGAAAGACCAGTAAATATAGAAATAAAAAATATTTACAATTGTGTTAACGCGTACTCTGAAACAGATGTGTTTTCAGCTGGATCAAGTGAAAGGAATATTTCGTCTTTCTGGTGAAGTTTCTCATTAAGTTCTCTATGCCAGTGCATCATGGTGTTTTAAGTACACGCAAAAGAAATCAAATTTTTGTTTCAATGTAGGCTACCCCTTTTTCGTTTCTGATGACAGCATTGTTTGCTTTGATTTTTATGTTTCTCAGAGGCAGTGCACCCACGCCGCTCATTCCGACACCCTGTCCACAGCCACGGCCTGGTCGGCCCCACCGCAGCCCCGGCACCGGCAATCCACAGGCAGCAGCCAATGTCAAGCCGTCAAGAGGCAACCCACCGGAGGAGACACTGCACTGCTGCCGAGTCACTTGGGTGGTGTTCAGTGGCGCCTGTTCTGATCTAACATACGCAGGGACACCACCTACTAAGCCCCCTACTGACGACAATAATTGCTTAGTCGCGGAGCCGGCGTGAGTGAGCTCTCCCTCCGGAGGGCGCCACCACGTCCGTCCAACGACAACCCCCATGGACTCGCCGATACCGGTGACCCCGACGGAACCAAACCAAGGCCACAGACGCGGAGAGGACATCGAAACTGAGGTCACCATGAGAGCAGGGCATGAAGGGCCACAGAATTTGAGACTTTTTTTTTTTTTTTTTAATGCTGATCGATGAGAATGAGGATGATTATGATGATGCTACGGATTTCCATTTCGGTCTGAGACTACATGACAGGGCTGTACTCTACGCTTCCTTTCATAATATATCCCGGCATCAACCAGGCCCGAGAGATACAGACACCTGCAGTGTTGGTCAGGAAATTTGAGCAACACTCTCAGAAACGCATCCATTAAGTGGATGAAACTCGACTGTGTGGTCCCAGTCTTCCCAACTGAGTCCGCAGCAAACTCAGCTCTGGGTAGGAGCTGGTCGGGGCAGAAAAACCCACATGACTTCTGATGGGATTCGAACCCATGACCTCCCAGCCGGGAGTCCGCGACGCTAACCACTTTGATGTGTTACTGATGGTATGCAGTGTATATGTATGTCAGGTGTGTGTGTGTATGTATATGTACTCTTTATGTATGCGTTCATTTTGTGTTTCATAACTTGCAGTATTGAACAAATTCTTTATAAGTATATCATGTTTTGTCTTCAACAGGTTTGTGGGATCAACATGCGTAATGCCACCCATGAGCATGCCGTCACTGTGCTGCGGCAGTGCGGGGAAAACTTGTCCATGAAAGTCCAATACAACCCTGAAAGTGAGTTGTGGAAATGGTGAAATAGTGCAGGTTATCCAGATACACACTCTTATGCTCTTACACACATATGCACTTGCCCAAGCACACATGCGCACACACACATTTATACACACACACGCACGTACACACAACACACACAACAAGCATGCACATGCACACGCACACTCACTTACTCACATGCATTCGCATTTACATGGATATATTTACTCATACACATACACACATGGGGTGTACACACACACACACACACACACATGCACACACACATGCACACACACACACACATACACACACACACATGCGCACATGCACGCACACATGCATGCACACTCACACACACGGGCACTCATGCACATATATACACTCACACACACAAACATAGTCACTGTCATGGGCATGCAGAGGAAGGAGCTGTATGATTCTACATTACTAATAAAAGAACAGAGAAAGAAATAACCAGAGATCAAAGCATACTTGTACAACAAGCATCACAACAAAGAAATCTTCAGACGGTGCACCAGTCAGTTTATTACTGTCAGGTTTAATTTTCATATCCGTGCATTGCCTTTTGCTTGAAAGAATTAAATCAAAAGTGCGTTCCCTTGTGCAGAGTACATGGATGATGTGGACAGTGCCAGCACCATGTCCATGATGTCCCCAACCCATTCCAAGCTGAGCAGTGGTGACAGCAACCAGTCGACACCCAAACACCACACCCCACAGCACAGCCATTCCAACAGGTCAGCATTCAAGGGATTGTGGAAGGTGTGATTCACATGGCCATTCTGGAAAGACTCCTAATAAGTGTGGCATGATAACAAGGTTTTGATAGAAATGAATTGTGTAGGATTCTCTGAAGAATATTGTTTACATGATTGAGTCAGCTTTTTATTACCACGTAGTACAGGGTTTGTATTGTCCAGATAGGTTTTGAAAAGTTTTGATAAACTGAGGAACCCTTTCAAAGGCCTTCAGAGTCAGCAAAAAACTAACTCGGGCGGGTAAAAAAAATTGTAAATGTGGTGATGTCCCCAGCACAACAATAACAAAACAAAAGAGAGGGACAATGATTGTATTGTTGCAACTGGATTCAGCATACCAGCACAGATTTAAAGACTAGGTGCTGGAACATTTTAGTGACTGAGAAATGCTTGGAAAATTGGGCCCTACCAGTATCAGCATCATGATGAACGAAATTTGGTTTTCTTGTTTGAAGGAGATAGCCTGTGCATTTCAAAGGTAAGGTTGCCTGCAAAGTGTTTGTTTTCAGCATGAATTAGCAGTCTTCAGTATATATGTATTAAACTTGGAAAGTTAGTCTTATTGTTCTTAAGTGTTTTTAAAAACGTTTGTAAGTTATGTGCCCTTTTATAAGTATGAATCACGAAGTAGCTTCTGACAAGTGTGTAACATGACTTGGCGCCAAAGCTTCCATTGAAGGAGAAGTAATCTCACATTTCATGTGATTAAAGTCTGAAGCCTGATTTGAAAGCTAGTGATCAGTTTAGTGTTTAACTCCATTGTGAAAGATGTAATCTTCCTCTCAGATTTATGTAGTAGAAGGATCAAGTGTTTGTCTGCAAACAGTCAAAATGTTATTGGTTTACAAAAAGTCCTTTTATTTATTATTGTTACTATAGAAAACAGCTTTTCTTTTGTCAAGTGAGAGGAATGCTTACTGATGATGTGCTTACAGAATCTGAAGTTTAGACGTCAGCAGTTGGATAGGTTGAAGAAAAAAAAACGGCTGTATATATATTTTCAGCTCTGCAGATGGAACCTATGAACGTCCGCATGTAGTGCACTTCAAGCGTAACAGGGGGGGGAGAGTGCCCAGCCTTCACAGTTGTAGGTGGAAATGCTGTGGGCATCTTCGTGCATGAGATCCAGTCTGATTCATCAGCTGCCTCTGTTCTGCAACGTGGAGATATGATACTGGAGGTAATTAGCTGCTTTGTTGTGAAATAACAAGATGTATTCAGGCTGGAGGAATCTGCTCAGATCCGTGGATTTCTGAGAAAACCACCTGATTTTCAGTGAACATCCGAGAGAAAAAAAGGCGAAAAAGATAGTCTGTTGAAAAAAAAAGAATTGCCAAACGCTTTAGTACCCCTAGTCTTATATGGTATCCAGCTTTCCATGATTCTGCGTTCAGCGCTCTGCTGTCCGCGTTCGTTAAAATACATCATGGCGCTTCTGCTTGCATGAATCAGAGCATTTTAGTTGCAGGCAAATGTGTAGGTGAATGCAGTTAGTTCATTCATTTTCTGGTTGTGGGTCATGCAGTGGCTTCTTCTATTGAATGGAAAATAGGATGTGTTGCGAGTCTTGAATTGCAAATCAAGGCAAGATATTTGAGGAAGGCAAAAATGCCAGCTGTTGAAGATTTGAGTGGACTGGAAAGACTGCAATAGTGAGCAGCTTCGATCCGTGCATTTTGACTTGTAATCTGAATGTGCATTTGCCGAGAATGTCAGGTTATTAGTTTTTTTCGCTTTGCTGAAAAGAGCTAAAACCATACCAATTGTGATTTTAACAGCGCTCTTTGAACATGAGCACCAGACTGCAATCAGAGCAGGCTGGATTTGTTGAACGGATTGATATTTTACCCTTACCTCTCACCCTCACCCCCACCCCCACCCCCACCCCCAGATAAGCAAATATGCATGGATTTTTACAATTTTACAGTGTGACAGCCCAGATAAGTAAAATGTCATATGTACCCGTTGGTGGACTTGGTTATGATCAGCAAGAAGTGAGATGCACAAAGTGACAGTGATTATGACCGCAATAAAAGATAGTGTTTTACCAGGTTTTATGCATGACTGCTGAGGCAAACACCAATTCATTTTTTTTTTTTTTCCTTTTTCCAGTGTCTTTTTCTTTGACTTTTTTCTTTATTTATGTATTGCTTTGTTTTCAAGAAATTTATTGAATTCAAGTGTGTATGCCTTGTGTGTATGTGCATATGTGTACTGTTTGTGTGTGTAGGTGTGTTACTGTGTATGTGTGTGTTCAGTTATATTCTTTTTGGTTTCTTTGCTTCTGCATAGTACTTTGCCTATCAGGAGAGACCATGAAACAGTCTTCAAAACTGCTTAGATCCCAATTTGCCTGGGAGCTTCGCCCCCTTCCTGGACATCCCACCAGGGCATTGTCCCTGGTCCCCACCAGGGCCTAGGCGGCCTCTGGACCCTGACCTTTTCAGAGATTTTTTAAGGCAGTTGTTGTCCAGCCCATTCTGCACCGAATTCGAGAAGATAAGTGATTGCTCATTCTTCGTTTTCATTGTCCTGAATATTACTATTATGAATACTTACATAGCATCTATCCTTGGTTAGAGACCAAGCTCTAAGCGCTTTACAATCTCACTTGTTTACACAATGGGGTGCCTATGTGGGTAGTGCTGACTGAAGAGCTGCCAGCTGGCGCTTCATTCGGTTGTTTCCCATGCCATCCAGTGTATATCGTTCAGTATTGTATTGTTCACTCGATTTCCTTACTACCTTCACTCTTTCAATTTCTCATACAGGGTGCATGCTATGTTTAATGTGTCTTCCATACCAACGGCCAAACTGGCCTTCTCTTCCGAAAGTTGGTGATGGGATTTTACGTGTGTACAAGATGTTATGCATGCGTTCACCCACGGAACCTTGGTTTATAGTCTCATTTGAAGGACTGAGTATTGTTTATCTTGCCTGAAGAAGACATAAGAGGTCGAAGTGCATCATGTTTTGTCATGTAATTTGTTTGACCCTGTTATCTGGAGGATTAACAACAACAACAACAAAAATTCTTTTAAAAATTTGTCACAAAGGATAGTCACTCTGGTTGGCTTCTTCAGGGATTGAGGCAAAGTTACATCCCTGCTGCCCCTTTTTTTGGGGGTAGGGGGGGAGTTTTTTTGCTTTTTTTTGTGGGAGGGAGGTGGATAAGTGATTGGGGGTATCTTAATAATATGCTGGTGTTTCATGCCAAGGGGGACAAGGCATTTGTTTAGACAAGTAAGTATGAGAAAAAGACCAGCCACTTTGGTGAAGTGGTTAGTGTCGCAGACTCCTTGCTGGGAGGTCGTGGGTTCGAATCCCATCAGAGTCATGTGGATTTTTCTGCCTCGACCGGCTCCTACCCAGAGTTGAGTTTGCTGCGGACTCATATGGGAAGACTGGGACCACACAGTCGAGCTTCATCCACTTAATGGATGCGTTTCTGAGAGTGTTGCTCAAATTTCCTGACCAACACTGCGGGTGCCTGTATCTCTCGGGCCTGGTTGACGCCGGGATATGTTATGAAAGGAAGCGTAGAATACAGCCCTGTCCTGTAGTCCCAGACCGAAATGGAAATCCGTAGCATCATCTTAATCATCCTCATTCTCAACGATCAGCAAAAAAAAAATGTCTCAAGTTCTGTGGCCCTTCATGCCCTGCTGTCATGGTGACCTCAGTTTCAATGTCCTCTCCATGTCTGTGGCCTTGGTTTGGTATCGTCAGGGTCACCGGTACCAGTGAGTCCATGGGGGCTGTTGTTGGATGGACATGGTGGTGCCCTCCGGAGAAAGAGCTCACTCAAGCCGGCTCCGCGACTAAGCAATTATTGTCGTCAGTAGGGGGTTTAGTAGGTGGTGTCCTCCTGCGTACATTGGATCAGAACAGGCGCCACTGAATGCCACCAAAGTGACTCGGCAGCAGTACAGTGTCTCCTTCGGTGGGTTGTCTCTTGACGACTTGACACTGACTGACCCCTGTGGATTGCTGGTGCCGGGGCTACGGCGGGGTCGACTGGGCTGTAGCTGTTGACAGGGTGTTGGAATGAGCGGCGTGGGTGCACCGCCTTTGGAGGATGGAAAAGGAAAACAATTGCAGATTGTCTGCGAGAAAGGAAAGAAGTTGGGGGGGGGGGGAAGAAGGGGGAGAGGAGGGATGGGAATAGGGGAAGGGTGAAGGAGAGGATGAAGGGGGCAGAGGGAAGGGAAAAAAAGGGGGAGGGAAATGCTGGAGGGAGGAGGGAAAGGGAAGAAGGAAAGGGAACAAATAGACAGTGTTCAGTTTGAACAAACAGGCGACAAAACGGTACATCAGTAGAAAGGACAGGAAGGTGTGGGGGGGAACAAAAACAGACAGACCAGCTGGTCAGACAGACCACAGTGCAGATTAGTGTGTACATGGACAGGCGGGCAGAGAAGCAGGGCAGAGCAGGGAAAGGAAAACACAACGCAAGCACTAGAAGATAGGTGTGCAGTCACTAACTTGAAAAAGAAAGTATATGCAACGTTAATTGTCTTGGAGTATTTTAAGAGTCTGCTTTAATGTGTTTTTGTACAGTTATTAGACATTGATGTAATTATCGCTTTTTTGTTTATCTCTACTTGTTTGCTGTTTATTGTTTATTGTTTGCTGTTCGCTGCCTCATTTCATTTCCAATTTTATCTCTTGGTATAACTTTCAAATAGCTCCCACTCTCCTTTTTTTTTTTTTTTTTTTTTTTTTTTTTTTTTTTTTTTGAGAATCCTGATGTGTGGTGAAGTTTGTAAAGTGTGGATAAGGCATTTGTTTGGACAGGTAAGTATATCATAAAACTACCTTTAGGAGTAAAACTCCTGTATAAGTTATCTAGATGATTTATAGCTAATGTGATTATTAGGGATGTTTAAACCAGGCCTAAAGGATTCAAATGTTGCTGATTTTGAGCAGGGCGCATTCGCAAGCTTCTATGAAGGGTCTTTGATGTGATTTGTTCACAGTACAATGACGTGAGTTTCCAGTCACTGACTGCAGAGGAAGCAAATCTGGAGCTGAATAAACCCTGTGCCATAATGAGGATGACTGTTGTGAATGCTGTCAAAGTAAGTGGTTTTCATATTTGTTATGCTATAGAGAAGTTGAGTGTGTGTGTTTTGTGTGTGTGTCTGTGAGCATGTGCCTGCATGTGTGCACATGTGCATGCATATGTGATGTGCCAGCATGTCTAATTGCTTAGGCATTTCTTGAGCATTGAAAGTGAAAGGTTAAACAATCGTAGAATGTCTGTTTTGTCGTATTGTACTTGCTTTGAGGTTTGCAATTGTAAAATCAAATAATTGCTTAGCAAGAGATATTCAGAAATTTATGCATGCCTGTGTATTTATATTTTTCCTAGTAGGTGCATGCATGCATACATCTATATTTATCTCATGCATGTATGAGGAAAGAGTTACGATCATCATTAGTATGTGATGTGGAGAGAGCAGAACTGCTTCTTATGGTGAAAATCTTCTTTAGTGTAAAGATCAAGTTTAGCAATGGTCTGTAAATGTGAGGTTCATGTGTAAACTGTTGAACTGTCAGAAATATACTAGAGCAACAAAAATCAGAGAAACACAAAGATGTGTTTGTGTGACTACCTTTTTTTTTTTTTCTTTACCTTTTCAGAATACAACAGAATACAGGCATGTGCTGGTGATCATTTCTACGTGCGTGCAAACTTCTCACGCCAGTTGGAAAATGACGAGGAGCTTGATTTTTCCAAAGACAGCATTCTGATGGTGGAGAACACAATGCACCGTGGGACTCTAGGCCTGTGGCTGGCCTGGCTTGTGGATGAACATGGCAAGAAGATCAGCTGTGGGTCCATTCCAAGCAGGCTGAGGTGAGGGACAGTTATAATCTTCAACACTGTGTGTGGATCAAGTCTGAAATCTATTGCATGATCATGAACAGAGCTGTCTTCTTCACACACAAGCAGATTTTGAAATTGAGCTGTAAATCTTTGCTGGTATGTTGGATTTTGTATTTTACAGTGCTTTAAAAAAAAATTGTTAGAACTTAAGTTATAATTCAGAATTTTGATGGGAAGATTCTATAAAGATTATCTTGAAGGTGTATGAACCAAACAGAGTCTGTGTGGAGAAACAAAATTGCAGATGATGTTTTTTTTTTTTAAATTTCTAATGATCTGTGTCAAAACAAAAACAAACGACTTTTTGAACAGTATGAAAGTGTGATTGAAAAAAAAAAACAACAACTGTGTACAGTTACTTGTATGACAGACAGTTGGTCTTTTGACTTGAGAGAATTAAAACTTGCAGCCTTCGTTTGTCTCCTCCACCCATCCACGTGTTCATCCCGTTTCCTCCCTGTAACAAACGAAGAAATTGTGGCCCTTTCTCTGTTTAAAATAAAGCTACTGAATCAACGTCTTTTTGCTTGGTAAGTGCCAGGGTTTCTGCAAACAGATCAAGACCTGCACACTTGAGATGGCGTAGAGGGAATAGTTGCTGAGGTGCGCCTGAAGAAAACGTTTGTGAGGGGAATGTGGAATGATGAGTTGAGGTGGTATGCGTGTCAGTTCAGTACACGAAAGCCCAGAGAATATCTGTTTAATTTTTAACCAAAGATACAGAAAGAAAGAGAGTCAATCTGTTTGTTTGCAGAGTTGAGGATGAACTGGTGTTGAGGCGCAGTCACTCCGAGAAAATCTGAGTCTTGGAGGCTCTGAGGAAATGAAGGGGTCATGGCGAGGACTAGGATCCGCTAGGCGTAGTTTTTTCCGTCGGCGCCGACACCAGCGAAACAGCTCCAAAGACAGCCAGGAAGGGTCTTTCGCTGAAGCTTCACTGAACAGCGAGTCTGTACCGATTTTGGATGGTGGGTAGATTCATAGAAAATTGCCCAGATCTGCAGATGTTTAATGAGCGCGACTGGTCGTGTATTGTCACGTGTGGGTGATGTGTATGTTTTGTTTCATTTGTTAGCTTCGAAATAAATCCTTTCCATTCTGGTTTCTGTAACTGCAAGTAGCAGATGAGATGTAGCAAATATGTGGGGAATGATGTATTGTATTTCCTGTTTGGCTACATTTACATATCAGCAGATGAGATATAGCAAATATGTGGGGAATGATGTATTGTATTTCCTGTTTTGGCTACATATATATATATACCATGTCAAGCTGGCGCAAGCTGTGATGATTTTGGTAGGTTTATATGGACAAATTTCAAGACTGTTGCAGCACTAAGACTCCCTGCATGGCCAGCTTTGGTTTCCATCCTACAGTGTGGCCTTAGCATTGTATCACCCAGGAAAATTTGGCTAAACAGAGCTAAGATACTGATCATAGCTTTCACTAGTTTGACATGGAATAGTCTATAATCCTAAACAAGATCTTTGCACTTGTGATGACTTTCATACAGAGTAAATATAAAGCGGTGTGTCCAAATAATGTCAGTTAAGTGAGAACATAGATAATCATGACTGTGTGGAATATATAAGTTCAATTTTCAGTTCAGACATACCGCTTTCAGTTTTAATAATTTTTGGGATTTCAATCATAGTTAGGTACATTTTTCCCCATTTGTTTTTGTTACTAATTTGATAGAAAAACATGAGACAATACATCATACTTAACCATCTTGAAGGGTAGACAAGGAGACACTGTTTGAAATGCTACAGGCTTACCCATAGTGAACATTTGAAAAGCACAAAGACTCTATGAAACATCGCATGTTACAAATAATGTTGACTATGTACTAAGTCTGTTATCAGCTGCCAGAATCTTTTTTGTGTGTGTGCAGAAAATGAACTCTGTACAGCTTGCTTTTGAGAGAATTGAGAAGTGTTGCAGTCTTGGTAGAGTTCAGTAGATCTCGTTTGATGGCTCACACAGGAAGAATACACAGCATTGCAGGGGAACTCAAACAGCAACACAAATGGATGTGATGCATGGTTGTGTACGCTCACACTTCTTCAAGATCACATGCATTTGTATGTGTAACAAAAGCAACCATTTGGTATTTGAATTTCTCTCATACTTGCCTGTCCAAATAAATGCCTGATCCCGACTTTGCAGGAAACATCTTTTTTTCCCCCTGTCCCATCCTCTGTGCCACCTCAGTGGCAGTGCACCCATGCCGCTCATTCTGACACCCCGTCCCCAGACTTAAGCAGGTTATACACCAGGTTTATCTCTATGGCCAGAAACTGCTTCACTCTAGAGCAAAAATTAGGACATAATGAAGTCCAGGCTCTCACAGCCAGTTGGTGGTCTCCAACATTTGTCGGGCAGCAGACTGTGGATTTTACCTGTGTGATATGACTGAAGACATGAAAGCTCTTGACTGTCCAGTGGAGATATGGGTTGCCTAGGCAGCAACACATCCTAACTAATTTTGGTCACAAAGTCATCTGTCTGCCCTGCCAATATTTGCCTCTTTCGTCCATGTTCTTTTGCCTTAGCGCTTTGTTCAAGTTGCCTTTAACGTTGTTCATATTGTGTACTTAAGGGTGATTGTTTTTTTTAGAAGTTTTTTTGGGTGGCTGATTTTTTATCAGTTGGCACTAACAGTACTCACTTCATGGGGCTTCTCCCTTTCTTGAGCCTGCTAGTGTTTTGCCTCTTCTTGGTTTTTGCCTGCTTATTGTCTATGTGAGCCTTTGAGGGAGAGTGAGGACAATGCATTTTGCCACCTGACTGTTGAGGGAGACCTTTGTGAAAGGCCTTTTGAGCCTCTAGCACCTACTCCTTGGTAGGGGAGTGGTACAGCTATTCTCATGTGAACATTGTGAAAGAAACAATCATTGTCTCTCTTCTCGGGGTGAGCATGCTTCCACATCCATTTTGATATTTAAGTGTTTGTTTAGACAAGTAAGTATGAGAAGGAATCTTATCACATAGTTTTACAATATACTTGCCTCTCCAAATACTGGGGGTGCCCGCCCACTTGCCCACCTAGCGAGGAACAGGAGCAGAAACTGAACTTGTTCAGGTATGGTGCAGCGTTGAGAAGTTACCATGTGCGATTACTCTGGCTGGCCTCTTTGGGGATTGAGGCGAAGTTTGCTATCTGTTCTCCCAATTGCTTTTTTGTTTTTTGTTTTTGAGGACCCTGATAATGTGGCACATTGTTCCATGCCAAGTGGGGATAAGACATTAGTTTGGACCGGTAAGTAGAACATAAAACTACTTTTAGATATAAAATTCTGTGGCTTATATTCAACCAACAGATGCTTGTGGAGTGAACATCCATGAGAACACGCAGATTTTGTGGTAGCCACTATATGACATGCTGTTCAGAGAAAAAGGCTGTATTTTTGGAGTGTTGCATAGCTAGCTAGCTTAATAAACTACCAAAATTTAGTTTTATTCACTCTTGTTTCAGATTGCTTTGTTAGCTTATACTAGCAATTTTGTTAGCCTGTAGGCAGCTTTTTGTCAGTGGAGCATTATGTGTCATTGGGCTATATCTCTGTTTCAGAGTCTATCTTTGGTTACACACAGGTGGTGAAAATTGAATGTAAGTGTAAAATGCGTATGTTTAGTGTACTTGTGCTCTTATGTGTATATATTTGTGTATGATTTAGTGATCCCTGTTTGAGAGAGATGTACAAACAAGACAGATAAATGCTATGGGATGATGTACTCAGTGACAGCCTTATCCTGAAATAATTTCCAGGCAGATGATTATGCAACTGAGTGATGCATTGACATAATCAAAAACTTAATCCCTGAGCCATCTGTTTACTGCTGATTGGTTAAATGCTTGTCGACAATCTTTCTGCCCATTCCAGCTTCCTGTCGTACAGACAGTGAACAGACATTATATATAGTGATAGTTTCTTAAGACTTGGCTTATGAAGATTGTGCTGGTAAAGCTGTGTTTGTCATGGCTAGTGAAATCAGATGTTACTGACAGAGAATGCTTGTAATGTGAAGAGCTCATTTTTACTGGTGATATTAGACAAGTAAGCGTGTGCATGGGTGTATGTGAATGAGAGAGAAAGAGTGTGTGTGTGTGTGTGTGTGTGTGTGTGTGTGTGTGTGTGTGTGTGTGTGTGTGTGTGCATGTGCACAAGCGAATGATGAAGTGCTGGCAAAGGCTGACATGAAATTTTGTGATGCACAGTAGTGATATAGCTCAGTATACAGATGATGACTGTGTGAAAGAGAAGGAAAGTAAAGAGAAGAGGATGGTGTGACAGGTGAACAAACAAGACCTGTGGTCCTCCTGGCTCCCCTGGCAGACCCCCCCTCATCAGGAAACGGGCTTCTGCCTCTCCAGACAAGTACATGTTCTGTGAACCATGTGAGTGACCTGCTCTGTTCCTTTTTTTTTTCCCTAAATTTTGTCACATCGTTCGTTCTCTTGTCAATGGCATTACTCTCATGATGCTTGTGATGGCAAACCAATGTGCAACGACAACCAGGCTTGTCCAGTTGTCATCCCAGTGCCGGCAGTCCTCTTGAGCCTTCAGTGTCAAACCCTTTGTAGCCCAGCTGGCCACCACTTGGGGCCCTTTCAGGGTTGTCACAAGGATCAACACATAGTGATGAGACAACCCACCAGAGGATACACTGTAAGGCTGCTTTGTCACTTTGGTGGTGTTTTTGTTTGAACACAGTGGTGGCGAAATTGATCATCTCCTGATCAAGTACCAACTCTGGGTCCAGTGTGAAAGAAAAGTCGACAGTTCCAATGTTTGGCTGAAATTGTTTGTCTACAGTATTGTGATAGTGAGCTCAGATGTCTTGTCTGTGTCGGTATGCTGTATATGTCTCTGTTAATTTACGTTTGTTTCTTATTAAAAAAAAAAAGCCTTAATCTTTTATTTTATTCCTTTTTGTTGAAGAGTGCATGTCAAACATATTTGATATCTTTATCATAGATTTTGTACACTGTAAAGATAAGTGATGATGCACACACACACACACACACACACACACACACACACACACACACACACACACACACACACACACACACACACACACACACACACACACACACACACACACACACACACACACACACACACACACTTATACAATCACATGCACACACAGAATCCACAAGAATTTCAGGTTTGCATTAATTTTTTTGGTTCTAGACATAGTGTCTGGTGTGCTGAAGGACTTGAAAAACAGAGTCTTGCTGAGGACATCTGGTGGACTTTGGATGAAAGAAGACCATTTTGAATGTATCCAGATCAAAGCATCCGTGACATATCCAATAAGGTAAGCTTGGTGTTTAAAAAACACTGGACTTCAGCCTTTTCTGTTTGGTGAATTGTGTGTTGTCTTAAGTCATTTTCTGCCTAATGAATTGTGAGTTCACTTCACTCATTCTCTTGCTAAAGAAGTGGGTCAAAGAACATCAAGCATGTTGGGGACCAGTAAATTTACTTATTGTAACTTTTTATTCATATAAAGCTGGTTGCATTAACCATATTATTTCAATATTAAATAGTGGAGTGTTTATGGGGACTGCAAAATGTGCTTTCTTAAATCCGATTGGTAGTAGTCCATACTCCTGTAAACTGTGCTCCATTGGATATGTATTTACCTTTCTAGATAGTGGTTGTGTAGGATTGCAATTACCCATTCTTATTTTCTCACAAGATCATCACTGTGCTTGTAATCAAATGGTTTTATTAAGATAAAGTGACCAGATGGGTTTTCCAATGAAATTTTTCTTTCAGGGGATTCACTGTTTGCTGAACGTGAATCCACAGGCTGTGGAACGTCTTCATCGTCTGAAGATCTACCCCATTGTCATCTATGTGTCCATCACAAGAACCACAAACAGAGATCAAGTAAGGTCATATTCTTCATTGTAGTCAGGACAAATTCCTTAAGTTATATTAGTTACTTGTAACAGTCAACAAAATTAATAGTTGGTTTTACAGGTTTGTGTGTTACCTGTTTGGGTTCCATTCTGCACTAAGATTTGCATTTGTACCAGCCATCTGTAGGAATTAGCATTATGAGTACAGGCTGGGAGGTCGTGGCTTTGAACCCTATCAGTCATGTTTGTTAGATTTTCTAGCACCTCCCACTTCTGCCCAGATTATCAGTGTGATTTGGCTTATAGAAGACTGGAAGCGCACAGTCCAGTTTCATGTACTTAACAGACACATTTTCAAGACTGTTGCTCAGATTTCCTGATCAGTGCTACAGGTGTCTGCATATGTTTAATAAAGGAGCATATTGCCCTTAAGTATACTCTTGAGACTAAAATGGATTTCCATAGCAGCAGCATCTTATCCTTATTGCTCATTGGTGAAAATTCTGAGGCCCAAATCTTGCACTGCTTTGGCAAAATCTTCATCTGTGCATGTGGTGAATCTGTGTCAAAGTTCTGATGTTGGTAGGCTCATGAAGACTATCACTCATTCACTGTATACAGATGTTTGTTGTGCCCTGCAATGGGGACTGTCACTCAGGTTGACTCAGCAACAAAAACACGTATTATCATCAGTGCAGGATTCATTAGGTGATGTCCTTTCTTATGTTGGATCAGAACAGGCACTGCTGAAAGCCAGCAGAGTGACTTGCAACAGTGCGATGACTCTTTGTTTTGGGTTGCCTCTAGTATATAAAAGCATGATATTGATTGCACCCTGTGGACTGCCAGTGCTGACGTTTGGAACACTAGAGCCAGCACTGCCAGAGTAATGCCACTGAGGGATATGTATATGATGAGGCAGCAAGAATGTAGGTAACACAGTCTGCATTGGTTGAGGAAATGAAATTCCCACAAATATCCTGATAACATGTTCATTTATTTTTCCCAAGGAGAAATAAGTTTATGAGAACAACTCAGAATAGTGAGAAATTAAATCAGGTGCGTAAAGTTTCCATGACAATGCTTCAGGTACATACTTATTGTGGCATACTATCATTGATCTCTGTAATGAATCGAGACTTGCAGAAAGAGAGAGAGAAAAACTATGCCAGGAGGGGGAGAGAGAAACCTTGCCATTTACAGAATGATTCCTTTCTCCTTAAGGTGTTTTCAGCCTAAATGGCTAAAATTAGAAAACGATTCAGAAAATGATAGGAACACATTGAAAATATTTTGAAATCAGAATGGAAGTCAAGTTGGATTTAAAAAAAAAATCCAATGTTTTCAAGAAGATCGGGTCAGCTCTGGCATAGAAAAATATGAGAAGCATTAGCATTAGCTACCGTAGTGATGTATCTTGTTGGTAAAGGAGGGTCAAGGGTATTCACAAAAATTATGATTTGCTCTGTGAGGAGTTTTGGTGGACGTGGTTTTGTCAAGCAATTACAGAATTGTACACATATTTGCTTTGCAGCAGTACAGGTAATCGCTGATAAATCCCTAAGTATTTAGTCATAAGTGCAGCCAACAGTAGGAGAGCTGGTTGCCTGAAAATGAAGTTGTTTGATCATTGTCATCTGTAACAGTATCTATTATTTTCTTAGTCTCACAGAAAAATGTATGATCTTATTTTGTTTTTGTAATAAAACCTTTTTGTTGCTGCTGACGTTGGTGACATTTTCTGTAGCCAAATATGACCTGTACTTTTCGTGACCTTTCTAACATTTACATTTTTTTACCCCATTTTTGTATCGTGTTATATATTTTATATTTTGATACCTAACTTGCGTATCTAAATGTAAAAAATGTTGTATACTTTATATTTTGAACTAACGTGCATATATGAATGTCAGTTAGTATGCTGTCATATGGTGAATGGTGTTTGCTTTTACTGCAGGGAAATCCGTGACACTCAGTTCATGCCAGAGAAGTTGACCAGCAAAGCAGCGAAAGACATGTTTGATCACTTCAGCAAACTGGAACAGGACTACTCCCATCTTTTCTCGTTGGTTATACAGGGAGGTAACCTGGCTGAGATGAGCATGCGCATCAAAGCTGCCATCAGTGCTGAGCAAAAGAAACCTGTGTGGGTCCCAGTCTGCTGAATTTGTTTGGCACATTGCTCATCAGCAAAGCAGAGACTTTCAAATAAATTCAAACTGTGTGCTTCTCACCTTGCTGACAGCATTGTCATCATGTTTCCTAAGAGTACAAGAGGGAAAGAAAGGAAAGAGATTGGAATCTGTCTCCTCACAGCGTTTCACACAATGTTTTTTGACATTATTCATTGGGAAAAAAGAAACAAAAGTGCAACCTGCAGTCTTATAACCACATTTCATCCAGTATTTCTAGGCTGGCTGGACATTTGATCACTGTTGAAAGCTGAAATGCCCAAATCTGGATTGTTAGGGGAGGTGGTTGGGGGGAGAGGGATCGGCTGAACTGTAAATATATGTAGCCGGAGTTTTATTGAAATTGAAAATGTGATGACTGAGATTCAAAGTATGAACAGTTTGTATTTTGGTGCTGTAGGAACTGCGTTTGCGGCAACTTTGTCATTTTTCTTTTGGTCATTTCTTTACAGCTGTTATCTGTGTTATTTCATTTCTGTCCTATGTTGTATTGCTCTTATATGTTCCATGCGAGTGAAATTTCAGTTGTTCATGTTACATTGCGTTTGTCTGTTCCAGTAAAACAGTGTTCCCTATTAAATTTGAAACCAAGCGTCCTTGGGACCCTCTGTGGAAAAATCAGGGGGTCCTTTGATGAAATCTGAGGGTCCTACAACTGAAATCGTAAAAAGAAAATTGAAGAAATTCTTTTCGTGCAATAATGCTACACAACACACACTCATGCATTCTGCTACTGTACACCATGGAACTCTGTGCACACAGACAGGTATCAGAATGAACATGTACTGAGCTGCTTTCAATTCAAATGCAATAGGATCAAACAAAAATAAATAAAATCCTGTTTTAGAGCTCTCCTCCCCTCCACATTTCTTCATCTGAGGAGAAAATGCTGAAGTTGATGAGTGAGGCTCTTCTCCATAGAGGGAACAACATGTAGTGAAAAGAGGAAGGAGGGGGGACTCTTAAAATAGGATTTCTCCCCACATTTTGCTGCTAATCTAGGATTTTGCCAGATCTTTCGATGTACAACAATCTTGCACTATCCTTGTGTCACACTTGTTGCCACTACTTTGTAACGGTTCACGGCCATTGGCATTCTGCTTTTACTTCCTTAAGGCAGCCATTCCCAAACTTTGAAGAATCAGCTGCACTGGTGTGCATGTGTTAATCTTTGTGTCATCCATATCCACCAGTATGCTATGGACAGTTCTTTATGATGAAATGAAATTTCATTTGCAAGCAAGACTCTTTTTTTTTAGATCAATGGCCTCTGTGAGTTCTGCAGCCATTTTTTGTCAATTCTCTTCAACAAAATTGAAAACGAGATTAAAAAAAAATGATAGTGTCAGTGCCCATAGTACCACCTTTGTCTATCTCTTCATTGGGAACAGTGAAGAAGAGAAACAAGTCAGTCTCTTCAATGAAATCGGAGGCTCACTGTTGCCCAGTGGCATGAGCCACTGAATGAAAGCTGTTGTTTGTCAACAAAAAGTGAGTCACTGCTTCTCTGGAGAGTTTGCAAACTTTTGACTTGAAACAAAGTTGCAAAAAATAATATTATTTGCGACTGAAAAAACTCCATGGTGGGGAAGCTTTTGTTTGTCAACAAAAGTGAATCACTGCATCTCATGGAGAGTTTGCAACTTTTGACCTGGAACAAAGTTGCAGAAAAATGATATCATACGGACTGAAAAAAAACTGCGTGGCGGGGACCTTCTGTGTGAAAATCTGTATGTTAAACTGCAAAATCTGTGCGCAAAGCATCCCCAGTTGTGCATTATAGGGGACACTGTTGAGCTCAAGTACTTTGCAGATTTTTGTCCAGTGAGACTCTTATCCTGTTATTTGGCTCAAACTGAATCACCAGTGTTTCCCCATTTTATTTTTACTGAGACACTTTGTTGCAGTAAGATGATTATATTTTTTTTTCCTTGCTAGTTTTATTATTTCGTTAATGAAGATTCCACTGTAAAAATGGTCAGTGCATCAGACTGGTGGAATTGCTCACCTTTATCCCAGTCTGTATATTTTGTAATGTCATGTAAAGTGTCTCGCTACTGTACATTCCTTTTTTTTTTTTTTTTCATTTCATTTCTCAAGGATTCTCCACAGACACAGGAGATACATGTGCTTATCAGCTGGACAGTCATAATTAGCAGTTTGGCAATGGGATCAAATTCACCTTAGATTCCCTTTTTTCTGATGGCAAATGGCCCTTTTAAAACATTTTATTCTTGAGTAGCATCATATAGTCCATGCCTTGTAGATAGCCAAAACTAGATTAGTCTAATAGGATCTCTATGCATTGGCACAACACTCTGCACCAACACAAGATCCTGTCTTCCACATCATCCAGCTAGAATTTTCCTTCAAGTATTATAGACATCAGTCAGTGTAAATCAGTACTGTATGTTAGTGCTAAGCAGGCTTCTGAGAGGTTAGCTTGCTATCTTCAGCGTGCATGTTTTAACAGGTTTGTTTATGTCCTTTATGGAAAGAAAACTTCCTTTACTGAAGGGACATGCCTGACTGAATTATATACACATTCCATGGATAACTTTGTGCACATATTTCTGAATGGAAGTTGTGAATAGATTTTAAAGTAGAGCATCTAGTCTTAAGTTTTTGAAATAAATGCATTCAGCCCCAGATATAAGAAAATTGATACCTCATTTTGCTTTGTGTGGACCAGGTACGAGCTTTCTTGTACTGTGACTTATTCCAGTTATGTTTATTGGTGAGACGTGCACTTTTGAGAAGGGCTGTGTACAGAGGAGAAACAGTATTTTGTAATATGTGTCCAGTCATATCTTTACATCATCTTCACATCACTTTTTAGCAAGGTTTTTTTCTCTCTAAAAATGGCAAGTCTTCTGATGCAATTACTTGCACTGTTGACCTGAGAAAAGTCCCTCTCTATTTGCACGGAGGATACAGAGGCGCGATTTTAAAATGCCAGTTATCAGATTTATGCCAGTGTTTGTGTGGAGCAGTGTATGAGTGCCAACCTGGGAAGATTCTACATTCAATTATGGGTCAAGGAACTTTATTCTCTTGACTGCTTTACTTTGGGCGGTTGGCTACTTTGCAAAGTTAGGAGAGGGGGGAGAGAGGCTTTTAAAATCTGTTGGAAAAAAAACACACACACACACACACAAAAAAACTTTGACTGATAAACTGTCATACACCTGAGCAGAAAAGAATGAAGAGAGGCAAGGCCTTAAGGGCCCAAACTGATCTGAGCAATACCTTCTGACATCCATTGGCAATAATCAGTGATTTGGTTGAAACTTGATTGGAACTCCAGCGTGCCACTTCATCCATGTTTCTTTAAACTCTGCGTTCGGCTTTCTGAATGACAGTAGCTTTCAACATCTATAATCACTTTACTCGGTTTGTTTGGCAGCAAGGTCAGTTGTCTATCATGGTTACCTACAATTTTTCTCTATTAAGCCACTTCTTTTCTTAACTTTTTTTTTTTTTTAACCTTGACATACTCATGACCAAAACATACATTTCTTTAAAACTTTTTTGAAAATCAGGTGTCAGAAAGCAGTGTTTTAAAATTTCCCAATCTTTTAAAAACAAATGAACAAAGAAACAAATTAGGCCAAGAATGGTAAAGAAGAAGAGAGAAAAACAAAACACCAAGTTGTGAACAGTCAAAAATTAATGCTGACTGACTAGAACTATAGTGCACAATGAGTTTTTTTTTCCCTTCAGATTTCCTGAGTGTATGAAAAATGAACATGAAAGAAAATATGATGATATGTCAAAAGATAATATCATGCCAAATTTGTTTCGACTTGAGTTTCTAAAGCTTTCAACCTTTCCTCAACAATTCTTTCTGTCTGTCCCACCAAAGAAAGAGACGCAGACTTAGTACACTATGATACTTCATGCAGTGTAAATGCAGTTTTAAATGTCACATGTTTCAGAGTGGACAACAGTAATATCCTAAATGTTTCAGTGATTAAATAATTAATTGATGAATGTGATTACAGCAAGATGGAACTCTTTTTTTTTTCTTTTTTTTTTTTTTTTTTTTTTTTTTAAAGAAAGGTTTGTGTGATTCTTGCCAGTGTGCTTTATGTGTGTGCGTGTGTTTTGTTTTTCAATAACAGCATTTGCTCATGATGATACATATCTGCGTACACACATTTAAAAAAAAATCTATAGTCAGAGGAGAAAAAAAAAGATCTGAGTGTGTATGTGCATATACGTGTGTGTATATATGTGTGTAAATGTGTTTGAAAGAGTGTCTGAATGCAGAATATGACATACATAACCGATGACCGTTAAAAGAATTTGTTTGCTAAGACCAGAATTTACAAACAAAAACAGAGTAGTGTGGTATATTTGCTTTTCACTGTCAACAAAATTTTTGGTTTCAATGTGCTTTTGATTTGTCTTGATGAGATTGTTTTGGGGTGTGAGCATACACACACCTGCACACACAAAAATGTAAAGAATGAACACACAAGTACCAGCTGCCATGGCAAAGTGGTTAGCGTCGCAGACTTCTGGCTGGGAGGTCATTGGTTCGATTCCCATCAGAGTCATGTGGGATTTTTCTTCCCTGACCGGGTCCTACCTAGAGTTGAGTTTGCTGCGGACTCAGTTGGGAAGACTGGAACCACACAGTCGAGTTTCATCCACTTAATGGATGCATCTCTGACAGTGTTGCTCAAATTTCCTGACCAACACTGCAGGTGTCTGTGTGTCTCGGGCCTGGTTGACGCTGGGATATATTACGAAAGAAAGTATAGAGTACAGTCCTGTCATGCAGTTTCAGATCTCATTCCCATCGATCAGCATTTAAAAAAAAAGTCTCAAATTATGTGGCCCTTCATGCCCTTCTCTCATGGTCACCTCAGTTTCGATGTCCTCTCCATGTCTGTGGCCTTGGTTTGATTCCATTTGGGGTCACCGGTATTGGCCAGTCCATGGGGGCTGTCGTTGGATGACATGGTGGTGCCCTCTGGAGGGAGAGCTCACTCACTCGGCTTTGAGACTAAGCAATGATTGTCATCAGTAGGGGGCTTAGTAGGTGGTGTCCTGTGTATGTTGGATCAGAACAGAACCACTGAACACCACTGAAGTGACTCGGCAGCAGTACAGTGTCTATTCCGGTGGGTTGCCTCTTGACGACTTGACATTGACTGCTCCCGTGGACTGCCAGTGCCCAGGGCTGCAGCAGGACCAACCAGGTTGTGGCTGTGGACAAAGTGTCAGAATGAGCGGCATGGGTGCACTGCCACTGAGGTGGCACAGATGATGGGACAGCAAGAAAAAAAAAGGAATAAACACACACACACACTCACACTCACACATAGTGACTTGATAAAGTGTTATTTAACTATTGTTTACAACCTGGATGGTTAGACTGGGCAACAATCTAGCACCTATTCACTGGTGCGTGAGAGTCTGTGGGATCATCTCGAAGCTGTATGTTTTATTGTTGATTATTTTCTTTTATAATCAATTTTCGTTTGAAAAGATTGTATATTCTTACTTTATTCTTTTTTTTTTCTTTTTTTTTTTTTTTTTTTTTTTTTTTGTAAATACACAGGAATGGTGTGAATATTCACTGACATTCTATCGTAAGTGTTTCAGATATTGAACCATTTTCACTGTCATGGATCTACACTTCTGTTCACTGGATATGCAGTCACTGAACTGGGAAATGGTCAGACAATGTTCATGCTGTAAGTTTTCAGTTAAATAAAGTGTTAAAGCTGGGGCACCCCCTTTTTTGAATAAAATCTTAGAGATAAAAATCACAGAACCACATTTGTTTGAAATTTTTGTTTATCTTTTGCACTTCTGCTCAATCAGATGTGTTTGTTGTTTTGAATAGTGTTGGTGTGTGTTTGTTGGTCATGCTCGTTTTATTTACCTAACTTTTTTGTGTGTGACACATATTTGTTATTTCATTTGAAAACTTACCTTTGATTTATTCATAGAATGCTAATCAAATACCCATCAAAAGAATTTTATTCCTGTTGGTCCCCATCTTCTGATCCTTCCCATGTTTTTGTCACTTTTCAGAATAATACTCCTAAAACTACACATTACAGACCATTTACACAGCCTACGTCGAGTTTTTGAATGATAGTTCATTGATCTGAATCTTGGTGCTTATTGTTTGGCTTTAAAAGAAGTGTACAGTGTGAGGAAAAACCTGAAACGTCATTGAAGACTTGTTCAGTCCTGTGTTTGTAACTAGAAGCCAGGTTATTCGTATGAAGTTACTGGAAAAGTCTAAAGTGGATAGTTTAATGCTTGAATGATTGAGGAGAACAAAAGCCTTGTATAAAGAGACAAACATGCCAAAACACTGTTGTGAACTTCATACGTGGTTCTCATTGGTTGAAGTGTTGTTTTGTAAACATGTTCACCTGTTTTTATGTTGTACTGATTGTTGTTTATAATGTGCATCCACCTGTATATATATCACATTATTCTTGTGTTGTCGCATTGCTGTTCTTTTGATCTGTTGTGTGCTTTTTCATTAAATGTGCTGTTTTACCATCACTTTGGTTCATGTCATTCTCATGTCTTTCTGTATTTGTTCATCTGCTGTAGTATACTTGGCATATGTGTTAACAAACCATGTCAGTAATAAAATGATGTTTTTGTTTGAAACTGGTTCTTCACCAAGTGCTTTTTTTTTGTTTTTTGTTCAAATGATGATCAGGTGGACTATTTTATCTATCTCTCTACCTATATCTAAATACGTAGGCAGGGGCTCAGTACATGATGCTTACAGGTTTGGAGGCAGCATATATACTGAAAGAAGATGAAAAGGAGAGGCAAGATATATATATATAAAAGAAAGAAAAAAATACACCCGAAGGTGCGGGTAGGACCCAGAGAAGTGCTGTCCTCAACTGCCGAACAACCAGCTGGGAGCAATCATGCACCACCCGTGGAAGCATACGCTGTGTTCACACAGGGGATGCAGGCATGCACAGGACATTCAATTAACATGAAGGGACGTACTTGCTCCCTGGCGGATGCCATTGTGTAATGGCCACCGGATGTGACAAGACAGAATCTCCACAGGAGTGTTCCCGTGGGTGTACCAGCCCATATTTCATGTTTGCAGAGCCTACCAGCAAAAAAGGTCACACTCCAGCGACTGCTGTGTGCATCTTGTAGCCTCGCTCATTGCTGTTCCGCTGACGGGTGATGACAGTACAGCTCCAGACATGGCCAAGCTTTTGCCACGAGGTCTTATGTGATCTCTGAAGATATGTGTTTGTGTGTGTGTGGACTATTTTATTATGTATATTTGGATTCAATGCTGACGGGTTTGGGGACTTTATACAGTCTGGGGCTCACCTGTTCAACATAGTCACAAACTCAACCTGACACTTTTAAATGATGGAAGACTAACTTGGATCAGACAAAATGGACAGAGAAGGCGAGAGGCCACTGGCCTCACAATGAACTCTCTTAACCTATGCCATGATGCCAAGTCGGACCCGGGCCACGATCATGTACAGTTCAATCACCTGCTTTTGATCATTGTGCTTGGTGGTCTGGACCCAGTACTAGCAGACATTGATCTAAGCCCGCACTTTAACTGCACTACCTATTGCATCTCAGTTGGATACTGAATGCAAATCAACAAACCAAGTAGACCCAGACATTGACACATACCATGAGAACATCAGGAGCTTCATTCTCAGAGCGGCTGACACTGCTATCCCCAGGAAAGCCCCTCAAGCTGGAGAGAAGCACCTATTCACATGTGACTAGCAGAACGAACAGTGTGACAAGGCCATGGTGGCCAAGAGACACACCGTGCACAAGTTCCAAGTAGATGTGTTGGAAGGGAACACAGAAGCCATGGGAGAGACAACCCACAACTATCCGTAAGTCACGGACAATGTTCCCCAAGAACATTGGAAACGCTTCTGCAGAGAGGAAATAAAGGGCATTCACGAGATGTGCGCATCCACCAGAATGACCCCTGCTGGTTAATGGCCAGCTAACTCGAAACGTCCAAGAGAAGGCAGATCCTCTTGCAGAAAGCTTTGCCAGGGTGAGTCAACAGATCATTCGCCTGCTGAGATGATCAATGCCAAATACGAGGCTGAGGCAAATTTATCAAACTTGTGTTGGAAGACAACTCGGTCCTCTACAATGGTGACCTCACCACAAGGGAACTGAGGACGGCAATTGGTCGCCTTGGGCCAGCCAGCAAAGTTTCTGGTGGTGACCCCATATCCCATCACATGATTCGCCAATTCACAGAGTCTGTGGTAAAGGTGCTCCACACATTCTACCAAACATGTTGGGTGACTGGCACGATCCTGAAAGCTTGGAAGAAAGCCCATGTGGTAGCCATCCCCAAAGATGGCAAACCTCTACAACTTCCCACATACTACAGACCGAGAGATCTGACTCCTCACCTAGACAAAGTGTATGGGAAACTGAACAAAAACACATTTGAGTTCCACCTGGAAAAAAACATGGCATACTTACCTGTACGCCAGCCTGGATTCCGCAAAGGTAAGAACTTTGTGGAACACGTAGTGCGGCTCATCGAAAATGTCAAGAAGGGCCTAAGGCACACTGTCCAAAGATAACAGCTGCCGCCTTCTTCAACATGAAAGAAGCTTTTGACACCGTGTGGCATGCAAAACTGCTGAACAAGACGCGCTCGCTGCACACTACAGGCCCTTTATACAGTTTGAGAAGGCGTTCCTGAACTGAAGACAACTGGCAGTCAAGATTGGATTGGCCAGATTGGCAACACACAGCCGTGACATTGGAGTGCCACAGGGAAGTGTCATAGCTTCCCACACTCTTCAGTATCATGCTCCTCGAAATCGTAAGGGAAACTGGCAACTACAATACAGTCACAAAGACCGGACAAGAAGTGAAAGTGTCACTATTTGCAGATGACCAGGCGATATGGGTCGACCATGTAAAGACTAGCCAGGAGAAGTGTATGCGCAATTTCCAAGCAGCAATAGACGCTGTTCAGAATGTGGAAAAGTGGATTTGGACTCTCCGCAGAAAAAAAACAAAACAACGATCCTGTGGTCTTTGCCAGAAAAAAGAAGGACCGTGAAGACTTTTCAATACAAATTGGTGGACACAAGATCTGATCAAGTAAGAAGTCAAATTTGTGGGCGACACCATCACCCAGGACCTAAGTTGGGGTACCTACATTGAAAATTTGGCAAACAGGCCATGGGGAACCCCCAACAGCTTGATACACCTGACGGTGCGCTGGTCCACTCTACGTTTGACCTATGGACACGAGGTATTTTTCACCACCTCAGAGAGCCTATGGGAAAAAGCTCTCGCGCACTGAGCTGGCAGCTCTCAAGTAAGCATGGGTTTATCCTCAAGTGCTGTGAACGATCTAGTTTACAGATCCAGGCTGGTTGCCTCAAAGGGATGAGTGCCGCCGCCGGTGTGCAAACTTCGAAGTTCATGCCTCTATAGCGCCAAACACTGTCAAAGCAGCACTCGGTGCGGGCGCCACATCTGGCAGCGCTGCTATGCAGTGCAGCCTGGCAAGGAAACAGCCTTTAATATACCAAAGGTCCAGGCCACTGAGCTCTCATACAGCGGACGTCTGAGAAAAGAGCCAGGGCAGACCCTAGACCAGGCGGTTTTCACCCCAGTCATGCCCTTCCGTCTATGGAAGACAGAGAGATCACAGATCCTGACATCCCACGGCACGAGAGCCGTTGCGCCTAGCCAGCGTGGCAAAGTCCAACTGCACGAACACTTCGGCCACCACCTCCACATCTACACGGACGGCTCTGTGCTGTAGAACGGGGAGGCTGGATGCGTCTTTGTGATCCCAAGCCTGAGGATCTCAAAGCAGTTCCACCTGAACAAGGGGGTAAGCATCTTCACTGCTGAACTTCACGCCATCCATTTGGCAGGCACAGCATGCGATAGCCTCAACCACCATGGTCAGTGGTCATCCTGTCTGATTCCAAATACTCATTGCATGCACTAGCAGCTGGAGGAAGGAAAAACAGGAAAGAGATCCAGATATAAATCCTCTTTCTGGCTCACCAGATTATATGTAAGGGCATAGACCTTACTTTCATGAGGCTCTTGTCCCACACTGGCATACGGGCAATGAAATGGCCGACCGAGCAGCCAAGGTTGCAACAGAGAATGGCACACCCACCGATCTTGGGCTGTCGATGACCGAAGTTGTGAACCATGCACGAGCAGATGTTCACAGAGAGCGAGAGGAGACCCTCAGAAACCGAAGTGAGACAAGGGGATGGCTTTACCTTTGCCGTGCGCGGGAAGAGAGACTAAGCCAGAAACACCCCAGAAAACACCTCCAACTAGTGAGGAGGCTGCGCGCAGGGTGCGGCAGGGATGCCCTAATGAGCACCAAATGTGCATGCGGGAGTGACGTATCGCTCCAACATGCCTTCAGTGGGCGCCCTGCCATAGCAGACACGCAGGCACCACCATGGGTTTTCAGGACAACCTAAGACTTCAGAGTCTAGGACTTCCTCCAGCCACATTCCACCCTGGGGATGCAACCTACGAAATTCCTGAGTGACTTATGTACATCCTCCGGTACAGACAGTTGTTTTTAACCACTGTGCAGGAAAGAGGTGCGGAAGCCAAAGAGAGTCGAAAGAGACAAAGAGGAAACCCAGAATCCTGCTTTGGGTCGAACCTCCCAAGACCCACACCTCTGCTCTCTGGCTTGACAGCCGCGGGCGATGGGGGTGGGATGGGGTAGTGAGGGAGGGGTGGCGACCAGGTAGGGTGTTCTGTCCAAGCTGGCCAAGATTGGATTGTGTGGAACCGTATCCGTGATTCTAAAAGGGAGCTGTACGAAGGCTTGAAAGAAAGCTGCCACCGAGAGCAGACGACCAACAACACCAACTCCGACCCAGTCACCGCCGGGGACAGCAACGTCCATCAGCAACACAGACCACACACTGTTT
>JADBJO010002737.1:95000-102500 GCA_016801955.1 Conus betulinus
TGTGAGCTGTGCTGCCCTGGGTGGAGAGGTAGAGGGCTCTCATTCTGGCTGGTTGACGTCATCAGTATGGTTGGCTTGCCTGTTTAGTCAGCTGTCCGCCAGAAACCGTGTTGGCACAAATTCCATTTGCACTCATAGCCAGCGTCTCCGGGACAGCAACTCAGGATGTCGGCTGAATCACCAGATTGTTGTCTGTACAATTAGTTCACCGAAATGTCCTCACATTTATTCTTTGATCTGTCAGGAGTGTGTGAGGTACTAGCCCGCATAATGAGGCTTAGCATAAATGTAGCAAGTTTACTGTCTCCTCTTTAATTTACAACACACGGGATGAGTGGATTTGGCACAGTATGGTGAGGCAGTGAGACTAAATTAATACATCGAATGGAAATCGACTTTAGATTTTGTCACATAATTACATAATTAGATGGTTGAGTTGACCAGTTTAGGGCAGTTACGCAAGCAAAAATATCAATTAGAATCAACCCTTTTAAAGCAGTTCAACAAGCAAAGGTATCAACGAATATCCCGGTAGATTAAACCAAACATTGGCATAAACTACAACAAATATCTTGAGGTATGAAAACATGGCAATGCATAGATAAAGACTTAGCAAGTAGTGAGATATAGAAGCAGGATTTCAGAGATGGGGAAATTAGCATTCCCTCTCGGGAAAACAACTTTATTTACGAATTATATTTCACTGAGTACGAGTTTGCTACCTGTCTAACAGTCTATAGGAAAATACCTGATTTCAGTTCACTCTTGAAGAACGATGTCACCAGGTGTAGAGAGAAGCAAGGGAGGGTAGTGCAGGGGGGACAAGTGGATGGGAACTGATGTCGATTTACCGATGTAAAATAAGAGAGAGAGAGAGAGAGGTGGTGGTGGTGGTGGTGGTGGTGGGTGTGAGATAAGTTGTTAAGGTAAGAGTACAGAGGATTGTTCAGCTTATTCAACATATCACAAGAACAGAAGATAATTCGCCTCGTTTAGAAGTGTACACCCTTTATAAAAATTTTCTTCTACCTATTACAAGCTCCAATTTTGTGATTGTTGTCTTCTCCACAAATCAGAATCATTTCGTTTTTGATCGCTCATAGAATTCAAATCTGACAAGTCCAGTATACTTGCATAATTGCATTGTAGTACCCTTGCAAATAAAATATTATTGTTATTATAATCCCATCCTACTTTCTCTCTCTCTCTCTGTTTCTGTCTGTCTGTCTGTCTGTCTCAAAATAGTTCACAATTAGTTTTCTCATATGGCTCACTTGAAAGTAAGTAATATCCTAGTATATTTTTTTTTCCAAACTTAAACACCCCTCTCCCAAATGGCAAAGATCAATGTGAAATGTGCAGCTCAGTGCTAATGTGTGTATCCCAGCTAAGTTCACTAGGGTCAGCAACTCCCAGGTACTTCGTTTCTGTCACTGCTTGCAGGTTTTGGCCGTGGACCCGGTGTCCTTCAGGCAGCCTCTTCCTTTTCTTGGTGACAGGTAGTGTCTTACACTTCTCAGACTGAAATGCTATGTTTCATTTCGTCTCCCAGCTCTCCAGACTTAGTTGAGGTCCTGGTGGAGGTTCTCATGGTTCCCGGTGGAGTCCACCGTTCTATGGCAGAGTGTGTCATTTGCAAAGAGACGAGTAGTTGAGGACAGCTGCTTGGGGAGGTCGTTAATGTAGGAGGAGAACGAGACAGATCGCAGAACTCAGCCCTGGAGAGCGCCCGACTCCACGCAAATGGCCTCAGATATGACTCCGTCCACAACCACCCTTTGCTGTCTGTCTGACGGGAAGTTTTAGTTCCAGGTGTTGATTGGACCAGTGACCTAATAGTTCCTCAGCTTGTGGAGAACGGTTGACCAGCCTCTTCGGAAATGCCACTCTTCGCACAAGATTTTCGTTGTCCTCGGCAAACCCCGTGATAGTGCTGACCATGATATGCTCTATGATTCTGCAGGGTAAGCTGGTGCAGGAGAAGGGATAGTAGCTTACTGGTCCAGAATACTCACCTTTCTTTGACAGCTGTGTGATGTTATCTGTTCTCCAGTCATGTGGAACGATGCCAGTATTGACTGATGACTGATAGAGGAGTGTGACTGCTAGCGCAATCTTGTCTGCCATGCCAAGTCTTTCAGGATCCTTGGGGATTTTCTTTCAGGATCAGGGGCTATGCAGGGGTCAAGCCTTAAAAAAATTCCCCTCACACCTGCCTTTGAAATGTTGATGGAGCCGCAAGTGGGGTCCAGGACGAAAATTGCTCTGAGTAACATGAGAAGCTTGAACCGAATGCAGACTTAAACTGGGCCTTCTCTTTTGTATCGTTCATCTGAAGAGGCGAACCTTTAACCGCTTCTATATGTAGTGATCTGATGTATGTCCAGAAGGATTTTCGCATTCTGGGGTCGGAAACTGAGCCATCTTCAATAAGTTTTTTTCATGAAGGTCCAGTAAGCCCATCCAAGTCAGTGTTGACTGTGGCGTTTGAAGACTTTGATCTGGTCCGGAACACTCATTTCGACAGACTTTTCCTTTTTCTTCTTCTTCTTCTTTTTCTTCTCCTTTCTTTTTTTTTTTTTTTTTTTTTACAGTTTGCCACGTTTCCTAATGATCGTTCTGGTTTCATAGTCCATCTAGGGTTTGCTGTTTTTTTACTCGCAGGAGAACATGGGTGACAAACTTCTTTATCACTGAAAAGAGCTTCTTTATAAGCTGGGGACCATATCATTTCTTTAGTATCACTGACATTAAAGGAGGCAGATTCTGAAAGCTGCCGGGCAGCACCGCGCAGACTAGGCCAGTCAGCTTTTGAATACTATGGGACAGATCTTGAGATGCAACACTGGTACGCTGGGTAGGTCTGGTATTGTATGCAAGCTAGGTCATGGTCTGACGGTGCCGGCATGCCCTCTGTTCTTGGTACGAGGAGGGGGGTGTTTGCAAGGAACAAAGTCTAGGGTACTGCTTCCTTTAGGAAGGAAAGTAAACCATATATTCCAGTCCCATGTCTTAGACGGAATCTGTGAGCATGTAATGAAGTACTGGGTGTGTTGATGTGGTCTGCAGCCTATATGTCTGGGCCAGTGTATAGCAAGGAAATGAGAGTGCAGACACGCTGGCAGGCAAAGAAAACGATAAGAACTGGATTACAGCTTGGCCGATCTGATGTGATAGGAAACCTAAAGAATCACCTCAACAAACAAGAGCAAAGCCATTATACCATAGACCATCATTTCTTTCAGATCTGAGGGGACCCCAGTGTATACTGTAGACATGTGTACGCTGGTGGGTATGCATCGGTGGGGCGATGCAGGTGTGTGTAAGTGGACAGTCAATAGAGTGAGTGCGCATGCGTTGGTGTTGTGTGTGTGTGTGTGTGTGTGTGGGTGTGTGTGTGTGTGTGTGTTTGTGTTGTTTTTGTTGTTGTTACTATGTCATCTTCTGAACAATCATTTCCCACGAGTATCCAAAGGTGCGCGCGCGCGCGCGCGCTGCGCGCGCGCGCGCGCGCGCGCGCGCGCGTACACACACACACACACACACACACAATACACGCACGCGCGCGCGCGCACACACACAAACACACATACACACGGGTGCGCACGCATACGCTCGCGTTTAAGAACACATACATGCACATGTGTGCACATACTCATATAACACACACGTGCCACACAATACATGCACACACGCGCTCTCTCTACACTCACATACACACGCGCACAACGCACACAAAACACACACACACACACACACACGCCCGCGCGCGCGCGCACACACAAACACACGCGCGCGCGCGAGCGTACACGCCCATATACTCCCACACACACACACATACACACACACATATGTACACATAAATGTGCAGGTGCATAACGTGCACGAACATTGTCAAAAGCCAACGAGACACAACACACACAACACACACCACACACACACACACACCACAGGCACCATACACAGGCCACACACACCACACACGGACCCGTGCCCACAACACAAACACCCATAAGTATATATATACACACACGTGCTATTGTAAAAACTCACCACCACACACTCGTACAATAATAACGGCCCAGACAACGTTATGTAGGATACCCAAGGTGCGACCAGCGACGTTGGGCTAATGCATAGGTCACAGACCAAAGATTTTAATACGCCCTACGATCAGACACCTGCCTAGTGTGGCAGACATGAGATCCATTTTTAAATTCTCTCATCTCAGTCATTAATTCATTTATTTCATCAGCTTAAATAATCCATGCGCAGTTAGTTGTGTCTCGAAACTCAGTGGATCAGTTCAGTTCAGTGGTTTATTTAATGTCCTTTCATCGCCAATGCTCCAGACGCCAAATGTTATTTTGTTAAATCAAAAAAAGTTAAAAAAAAAATAATAAAAAGCAAAAAAAAAAAAAAAAAAAAAGAAAAGAAAAAAAAAATAAAAAAAAAAAAAAAAAAAAAACCAAACAAAAAAAAAATCCACACTCAACTTATAATACGTTCGTTAGTACTTTCAAACCCACATGCTGATATTATGTGAAATACGCTAGTGGTACACAAAATTGTTGATCTTTTATTTAAAACAAAAAAAAAATGCGACCTGTGACTGCGAAATAACCATGGCAATTTCAGCAACATAGGCCTATGAGCCATATAAGACAGTACTGACATTATCAAAGTATTCATCTCAATACCTGCTCCTGACAGAGCGAGGTCAACACTGAGCATTCAAAAACAAAAGGTGATGTACAGAAATGTTCTCTCTGCCAGACACAAGTAATAAATATACACTGAGAATAATTGGTGTTCCATGTGGTGTAGCTAGCGGACTAGTCCGCACGCAAGCAGTAAGTGACACCTCATTCATTTGAAACTGAAACATGCTGGTTTCGTTTGTTTTAAAAACTGGCAGTTTATTGGAAAATAAAACAAAATTTTTGGGTCCGTAGCCACAGATGTGTTTCGAAGATTAACGCAAACCGTTATTGAAAGAAAAAAATGGGGAAAAGAGTTGGGACATGACTTTCAATCCTTGCCAAATGTAGAAAACTCTTCCAGTTCATCAGGCCCCAAACAAAAAAAAAAGTAACAAACTTAGTGTCCCAAGCTACCCATCTACACAGCCAGATCTTGACAAACTGTCACTTCAACGAATATACCTAGGGGTTAACATCTCTCAAGATCTAAGTTGGGATCCTACATAAAAAACAAAAAAAAAAAAACTTAAAAAAAAAAAAAACATCATCAGTAAAGCAAACAAGTCCCTAGGTTTCTAGAGGCGCAACCTGAAGATCAGTGCTCGCAACGCCAAAGAGACTGCTTACAAAGACACTGGCTTCTGGAATATGCGTGCACACAGTGACTGGGACCCATATACAAAGACCCACATCTACTGTCATCGAGACAGTGCAAAGAAGAGCAAGCCCGTTTTGTCAACAACAAATACCACCGACATGCAAAAGGTTCAACAAATGATCAAATGGAGTTAGGTTGGTCATCACTGCAAAACGGTGGAAAGTTGCACGGCCTCGCCATGCTCTACAGATCAGAACAGACTTAGTACATGTGGAGTTTGGTATAAGGACTTGTGTCTGATGGAGAAAAATCTAAAACTCAGAGCCTACTAAAACCTCACAGTGACAGAAGGACTGCACTCTCTACCTCTTCCTGCATTTAAACCACCTCCAGTGGTTATGAGACTATAGGACTAAACTCGTTCCTCCACGTACCCAGGCCAGGAGTTGGAACAACAACTTGACTGAGGCTGCCCTGTGACACCAGAATCTCTTGACCTATTCAGGTCAAGAGCTAGCAGCAGCCTCCTGCAGTAAGTAAAAGTAAAGGTTTTTTTTTTTTTTTTTTTTTTTTTTTGTGCGTTAGTCTCCCAAAAGTGTAAGAATAATCAACCTGATGATTGTAGACACTCGACGGATGATTGATGATGATGATGTCTGATATGGCCTCCTCGGAGTGCAGGGGGGAAGAAACAAAAAACCAAATCAATGGCTGATCGCGCATGGCGCAAGTCCAGTAGTAGCCGAGGACGAGGTTTTTCGATGGTTAAGACGTAGTAGGCCTAGCTAGGAGGGGGTACTTAGCGCTAAAACAAATAAACCTTGGACACAGAACGAAACGTTGTAGCACGGTAGCAGGATGGGACCTTCCAAAAGGTTTTCTTCGATATGACTGCAGACGGGCAGCCATTGGGCAGACTTGTTAATGTAATGGAGGTCTGTCTCAAGTTCTCTTTGTCTCTTTTCTCTCTCATTTGCTTTGAGGTGGGTTTTTAAAATTTTTTTTTTTTTTTTTTTTTTTTTTTACAGGGCATTATACATTAATTATCATGTTAACGATGAATATCATCACCACAGGTTTTAGCCTGGGACTATTCAGTGATTCTTTGGCCGTGATTGGACTTGTCTTTAAACCAGTTCATGCTTTAACTAAGGGCACTTGCACTACAGCTTTTCTTTACGCCATCAGATCGGTCGGTGAAATGTGTTGATTGCGCGTTTATTTGCAAAGTCTTACGATTGGCAAACTGGTAGCCTAAAAAACCGAAGCCGGTTTGAAGATGGCCCGCCATAGTTGGGATCTGGATCTGGAAATGGATCTGAGATGAAGGTACCTTGAAGGCCTCTTGCAGGGCATAAATTCAAACGGTCGGAGAGCGAGAGCGAGGGTACACTAGTACAGCGGTCACAGTAGTCCCGCTGGGTGAACGGCTGCGCGGAACTAGCCAACTGTTTTTGCATACACGGTACTCTCTTCCAGATGGTTCCAGGTCAATTACAGTTTTGGGGAAAAAATAAGTTTTTAAAGATGACACTATTACACTGAAACGGTTTGAAACACTTTGTATTATTAGTAGTAGAAGTTTCTAAAATTATTTCACTGTGAAAGTCGGACAAACCTTTTGACGGCGGTTAGGCCTAGAATGAAGTGGAGATGATAAGTGGTCATGAGATGGAAGTAGAGATCAGAAATACAGGGATGTTTTTTAAAAAAAAAAAAAACATTGGATCTAAAACGGAAAAACTACCGTCAGAAAAAAAAAGAAGTTTATGTGTCTAAAGTGTCTCAATCGGACATCAGAGAAGAAACTCACGATTTTTTTTTAATGCATTAAAGTTTGGCCGCATATAAACTATCTGAACACAGAGGGGTCAAAGCACTGACAGCTGGTCAAAAGCACCTGAGGTCAGTTTAGTGAACACCGAGGTCATGAGACCCCCCCTAAATCAAAGGGTTGCAACAGGTGACAGATGGGTCAAGTTACAAAAGGCTGTCGCACCCCCTCCACCACCACCCCAAGCCCCAGCCCTGGTAACCCCCCCCCCACCCCCCTCCCCCCCCTACCACAGAGCTCCAAACTTTCCCCCACCACCCGCCCCCCCCACCCTGTTAGGGACCCCCCCTGAACATAGTTATTCCCCATGGTAGCCAGCGGACATATCGCCAATCAAAAGTGAAAAATCTGGGCCTACGTATGTT
>JADBJO010002737.1:105000-140000 GCA_016801955.1 Conus betulinus
GAGCAACTTTTCCGGTACTAGTCATCAAAGAAATTTTAATTTTTGTTCCGGGTCTTGGTAAAATACTGAAGAGTGGCTCTGAGATAATTTTCCTTAGGCCTGTACTCTTAGAAGTACTTGTGGCTCCAAGAGACAGAATTGAAGAGAGAAGTTCAAACATTCAACATTTGATTGAACAACAGAGAACTGACACAAGTCAAGTGCAATTCACACATCAACTTTACTTGCTTACACATAGGTTAGTATTTACATGTCACTTCAGTAGGCTAGATTTTAGTTCTCATTGAACCACACTAATGAGGGGCCCTTCCTCACTCCTCCTTTTTACATGCTGGCACTGGGTGCAGCCGCTTAACCCTCTTCAGCATGCACTTATCTGAGCTTAATTACACCGAAAAACGTCGGCAAGGTAAGTAACTCCGTAATTTGAACATGGTTACCAATTAAAAAATTAATTTAAAAGAGAGGAAAGGAATAACGAAATGAAAATAATTTTAAAAATTCCTACGAATATATATGTTGCTATATCGTAAGTTTGAAGAATGTCACATGAGCCATTTACTCGGGAAATAAAATAAAAATCTTCTTCAGAACTTTCTTTCGAATGTTGTTCATCATACCTGGAACTTCATCCCAGTCGAAATCTAGGTCACTCTAAGCTTCATTACCAGCACACTTTCACTAAGTCTTATGCCGATAATCCTACAAAACACAGTATCTCCATCACTAAATCTCATTATAGAACGGCAGAACTCAAGGTTAGCCACGGTGAAAAACGGCATTTCGACCTCAAAACTTAAAAAATTCGAAACTCGAGAACCGCGGCATGTATCGACTCACGGTTTTTTTGCAAACGGAAGTAAATGGCTACAGGAAGAAGGAAGTCACGTTCTCGCGAGACTTTCTTTTCTACGAGAAACATGGCGGCGCCCATTGTTGCCACGTGTTTTACCGGGCGCTGGCAGGCGCTCAGCGTTTTGGCTGTGTGATTTCCGGCCCGGGCGCTAGCGGGCGCTCGATGGTCAAGAGGGTTAAGTTGGAATACAGTGGGCCTGTCTAAGTTACACTGAATGCAACTGGTTGAGATACATCCACTTTGCTTGCATACACCCTGTGCAGTAGCCAAAGTGGTACTCATAGACAGTTTCTCACTGTTTCTTCTTAAAGTGAGGATAAGGGTCTGATGGTTTGAGTCCAGGTGGTTAGATAACTTAGCTTGTATCGGAGAGGGTAGTTGATCTCTCCTGTGGCTGGTGACTGCTCCACTTGGTTAGACTGGTTGTCTGGTGTCACCCCAGTTTAAATGGTAGCCATGGTGTCTGGCATTCCCCCCGCTTTTGGCATAGTCCCAGAGTGGGGTTCAGCTGTACTGTGTAGCGTGACCAGGATCCCAGTTTTTTTTTCCCTGGGAATGAACCAGTGAATGACTTGAGATCAAAGAGGTTACCAGGCCTTCTTTAGTTGTCCATTTGTCTTTTCACTGTTCTGATCTACAAGCAGTCTTGAGGGGTTAGTGAAGTTGTGACTCTATGTGTCGGGTATATGTATTCTACTCTGCTAAACCAGAATTCTGCTCTGGCTGAGAAGTGTCAGTCAAACACATCAGGAGGAGTGAGGGGGAGTGATCTGTTCTTATCATCATTCGCTTATCATCATTCGCCTCAGAAATTGTTTGAACTTAATCGGCGGTCGGTTCATTTATGCATCCGTATAGACAAAGACTCTCACGGAGAAACTCCAGTGACATAATTTACCAAAGATCTGCGAGCACGCGGACTGTAGATATTGTGTGTGTGTGTGTGTGTGTGTGTGTGTGTGTGTGTTGGAGAAGGAGGGAGGTTTGATGGTTGCCTTCATGTCAACTACGGCCAGGTTGCCTTTGTGTCAACTGCAGCCACACGTGGCTCATGTGGGGGAAGGGGGTTGGGGGGAGAGTGGTGGGGGTAAGTGGTGGTGGAGAGTAAGGAAGCATGCCTTTGTGTTGCGGGATTCTTTTTTTTTTTTTTTTTTTTTAATTGAAAAAGACGACAAATGTTTATATGAAAAAGAGTTCACTGTTACAGCTCATCTGACTATGATCAGTTGGTGGCATATTCAGTGGAACTTCACTGGAGACATAGTAATTCAATTTTCTTTTTAGATATATAATTATTTTTTTCTGCCAAAGGAATGGATAAAATCTACATGATGAATATAAAGTTGTGTAGTGATGGTAAATGGTAGTCCTTTGAATGAGACTATAAACCGAGGTTCCATGTGTGAATGCACGCGTAACATCTTTCAGACACGTAAAATCCCATCACCAGCTTTCGGAAGAATAGGCCAGCTTGGCCTTTGGTATGGATGACAGGTTACACACAGCATGCACCAGCATGAGAAATGGAAAGAATGAAGGAAGTAAGGAAATTGGGTGAATGATATTAACTGGATGACACGGGAAAAACAACTGAATGAAGCGCCAGCTGGCAACTCTTCAGTCGGCACTACCCAGGTTGGCAGCCTGTGTGTAAACAAGTGTGGATTGTAAAATGCTTAGACTTAGAGCTTGGCCTCTAGCTGAGAATAGGTGCTATATAAGTATTCATTATTATTATGATTATTAATATTATAGAAGGTGGTTGGCACTGTGGGTAGGGACAAAGACACCTCTCAGTCAGCGGCCATGGCAATGCGGCTAGTTCCCATCAGTCTTTAAAAAAATTTTTTTTTAGGGATTTCTCTGCCCTGACTGGCTCCTACCCTGAGTTGAGTCTCCTATGGGATCATTTGAGAAGACTTGGACCACACAGTAGAGTTTCATCCACTTAATGGATGTGTCTCTGAGAGTGTTGCTCAAATTTCCTGACCAGCACTGCAGGTGTCTGTATCTCTCAGGCCTGGTTGGCGCCGGAATATATGATGAAAGTAAGTGTAGTGTACAGCCTTATCATGTAGTCTCTGATCAGAATGGAAATCCATAGCATCATCTTCAACATCCCCATCCTCATCAATCAGCATGAAAAAAAAAAATCACAAGATCAGTGGCCCTTCATGTCCTCCATGTGACATCACTTTTGATCATCTTTCCAAATCTATGGCTTTGGATTGATTCTGTCTGGGTCACTGGTGTCAGGAAATTCATGGGCATTGTTGTGGGATGGACATGGCGGTGCCCCTATGGAGAGAAAGCGTGCTCACACAGGCTCTGCGACTAAGCAATCAGTGGTCGGTTGGGGGTGGTCAGTAGGTGGTGTCCTGCATATGTAGGATCAGAACAGGCACCACTGAACATCACCAAAGTGAGTCAGCAGTGGTGCAGTGTTTCCTCTGGTGGGTTGCCTAATTATGACTTGACTGCTCCCTGTGGATTGCCAGTTATGGGGCTGTGATGAGTCAGGCTGGGCTGTGGCAAAAGGTGAGAGTCAGAATGAGTGGTGTCGATTTAATGCCACTTAGGTGATGCAGGTGATGGGACTGAAAAAAATGTCTCTCAAGTATGTATCAAAGGTGGATTATGGAGAGTTATTTTGTTTGGTTTTAAATGATAATCTACAGCATGTCTGGAACAAACTGATAATTATGAGTACACTTTATTGATTTAAGGTGTTGCGAAGAAGTGTTTTGAAACATAAATGAAGTGATGATTAATGGATGTTTGACCCAAGTTTTCAGCACATTGTTTTCTCTCCCTTTGTTTAAAACAATGCAAAAAAAAATGGAGAGTTAACACTGTCCAGCTTTCACTTTACCAAGGTGTGACAGGAGTTTATATCTTCAGGCGGACAAGGCTTTTTTTGGTGTATGCATTTCCTTGTGTAATTGGCTCATCCTGGCCTGATGGCGGACCTTTTGGGCCCAGAATACTGCTGCTACCAAGACCCTGGATTTTTGTTCACTGCTGGGCTTCATGACTGAATAGAAGTGCAAGCTGTCTTCATGTTTTTCTTTTGAACTTCTTCATGACTCAGGAAGTATAATTTGATCTTAACAGATTCTAATTCAAAGGCTTGCATAGGCATGAGTGTAGGATTTCATGATAAAGATGACCAGCCAAATACTTAATTGTTTTTCAAAATCTGATTATCTGTTTTCTTTCAGGAGCACAACAAAAGTTAATTTCCTTCAAGTAAGAATGGGAAGGGTAGGAAAAACATTATTCATTTTTAAAAATTGCACAAAAGGGAAAAAACTTTCATCAGAATATAACTTAATCTGTAAATTTTGTTTCAGTTATTCTCTGATGTGTGGTTCCAAAAACAGCAGGTAAGTCAATGGTATAACTTTTGTAATCTCTTCTTTTTGTTATTATAACAGTGAGTGCAATAAATTGCCACAGGTGGAAAGTTATGAAATAGAGAAAGAGGTCAGGCTGCCACTTCTGATCACCAGTTGGATTTTGATTGGAACAGCTGGTCTGGAAATGTTCTGTCTGGATTAAAGAAAATTGTATTACTAAATGAAAAAAAAAATCCCTAATTGCTCACCATTCGAACTCCAATATGAGCCATCACAACCAAAAACTGAAAGAGGAGGTAATTTCATGCAATGTTCCCTAATTTCCTTTGCTGAAATGGCAAAAATGGCATAAGACTGTACTTGCCTGCTGTATGCACAGTGTCACAGAATATGTAAATACAAACTGGATGTGTTTGCAAGGCCACTGCTTTCCACAAACGCATTGAAATGTAAAAGTGAGAAACTGCAAAAAAAAATCAGAAAATAAAAGATGGGGAACTCTGGGTCTCACTGATTTGTCTGGTCCTAGAGGGGTGGGAGATATGCAGAGTGCGAGATATTTAATGGAGACCCTTGGTGTCAACGGAAAGGATAGATGTAAACTTGCAATCACATAAAATTGTGTCATTTATGAAATAATTCCAGGCTTGCCATTACCAAACCAATTGCTTTAACCGTTCAAGCAAATCAAATGTGTTCCTGATGGTATAATGTAGTTTTTGACTTCATATACCACAGCTTGTCACAAGATGGCTGCTTTGCTAGCTCTGGTCAGATTTCCATGACTGATGAAGTACTTTGGTAAGACACCTCGCAAAGTGTCGGACGCTTCAGGGCCCAAGCACAGAACCAGCCAGCTTAATTGTTTTGCTAACAGTTTTGGGTATACCCATGCACAGATGGCGGGGAAGATTAAGAACATTTTTTTTTGTTGGTATGGTAAAGTGTTATCACATTAAATGTAATGTTGAAGATGGAGGGGTTTTGCTCTTATCATGGTTTGCTTAGAGCAATGTACAGGAATGTGTCAGCCACATTGAAGAATGCCCTGGAATCTATCACTTTATCAGCCATAGTTAGATGGAGGTTCACTGCAATATTGATTTTATTAGCAAGGGTTTTTTTTTTTAATGGATAGCTTGAGATAAAATGCAGAATGAAAGGGAGACACCAAGTGCTCAGAAATGACAAAGATGATGATGGCCCTTGTTTGATAATTTCTCAGGCAAGAACCCAACAATAACCCTGATTCTCCCATCATTTGGTTGGTTGTGAGGGTGATCCACAAAGTAGACACACTGTGGCCTCAGTGAGGGAGAACAGCAACAATATGAGAAGGTGATGAGCCCGAGTGTCATGTGTTCTTGAAAAAGGTTTAGAACACTTTGCTAGAGGATAGGAGAACTCAGGGTCTCACTGTATTTGTCCAGTCCTGGAGAGGTGGGAGATATGCAGAGTGTGTGGGATATTTAGAGGAGACCCTTGGTGTTAAGGGTAAGGATGGATAATGTGTTTGCTTCCACCACCTCCTCATGCTTGGATCTCAGTCTTTGCTTCGTAGTAATGAAAATTTTGCCAGTTAACTGAATGAAAATTTTAAACAGATGGACACAGTAAGTTTGTTTAGCTGAATGGGGAATGCAGTAGAATTGTCCTTTTGGTGTGTGAGCATTTTTGTGACAAGTGCCATTATCTAATATTCTTGTAATCCTAACAGTAGTGTACAACTGGACATGCTTTGGAACACAAGTGAACGCTTCTGTTCATGAATGGTCACTCAGAACTTCCCCAAACAGTTATGCTTAAAGTGGACTTGCTGTCTGTCTCAAACAGCTAGCTGTGTTTGCAAGAAATTTTTAGAAAGCCTCTCAGTATATCACTATATGTCATGAGGTCAGAATCAAGGTATAGAGCCCAGTTCGCTTTGGGTTGTATGGGGCAAGTTATGGCATTTTTGTTTTTCTCTGGATGTGCCAGCATGTGTGTGTTTGCGCACACATTTGGTGGTATGTTTCTGGGTGGAAATGTGTACACCTAGGTAGTATTACCTCTTATCAATATTTAAGTGACTTATTATTCGATTTTGTGTCTGTGTTTGTTTTTTTGCAAAGTGATAGGGGAAAATAAGTTTTGTTAATTTTTTTCAAGCTTTTAAAGAAGTCTGTTGGCTTTGTTTTAAAATCTGAAACCTAGAAATGATGTTTTGGTGTATTTCTTTTTCAGTTTAAAATAAGATTTTAATCTACTTTTTCATGAAGTACATTGTGAGTAGTTTGGATACACATGCATGTGGAAAAGTTCATTGTCCTAGTCTATTGTATGACGAGAATGTGAAGAATAGACACCCATCACTGAAGCACAAACAGAAGTGGAAAATCTCACTTGTTTGATTTGCAGAGAACTTCCGTGCACTCTGCACTGGTGAGAAAGGGTTTGGCTACAAAGGAAGTAGCTTTCATCGGATTATCCCAAAGTTCATGTGCCAAGGGGGTGACTTCACAAATCACAATGGCACTGGAGGCAGAAGCATCTATGGCAACACGTTTGCTGATGAAAATTTCACATTGAAGCACACTGGACCAGGTATGCAAGATGATTGTGGTCGTGTAGAGGTGGAAAAGGTTTCGCAAGCTGTATTGTATTATACAAGTAATGATGCACTATTGTATTATCAGTTATGATCATGATGGGGAAAAAGGACTTGCACAGTATAGATATTCTGCCATTATATAAACATTCATATGATCGTAGGTTTGCAAATAAAAACATTAGAAGTAAGACAGAATACCTCCCCTCTCCTCACCTCTTCCTTCCTCCCCAGTCTTTCCCACATTACAATGATACAGTGATACACAGAGAAGAGAAAAAAAGGAGTTGGACATGTGGTGGGAAGAGGAGGAGGTGGCAAGTTGTCATTAGTATTTTTTAATCATACTTGAAGTTTTTTTCTTCATGACTAAAACAGTTTGAGGTATTTGATTAATGACAACTCTGATATAGTATGCAAGGTCAGGAGAGCTGTAATCAATGCAATATAAACAGGCAGACGGTTGCAAAATTTTACTGTGTACATGGGTGAAGTTTGGACATGGTATTATGGAACACACATAAGCTAGTATTTCAAGTGCATTTCATTCTCCAGTGAGGGTGTTTGAGCGTGTTGCTGCACGCAATTATTCATACCTATGTGCAAGATTTCTGAATAGAATTATTTTGAAGAAAAGGTGCAAAGCAGTTAATACTGTATTTTAACTCAGTCATCCATGAATTTCATACTGTAAGGAAAAAAAAAAAGAATTAAGCCATGGCCATTTAAGGATAATGGGTTTTTACCAGTTTAATGATTTTGATTCCTTCCAAAGGTTAAGTTTATCTTAATAGTTGTGCATTAATGTGTCCTTCTTTGGACATAGTCTGATTCAAACTGAAAATTTCTGATGGTTTTCATCCATGTTGGGTCAGTTGGTTGATTAAAGCTTTACTCTGACAGATGAACGAACTATTCAGCTATTGCTTTCTGTATCATTTGTACAAAGCTTTGTATAGTTATAGTGCATGCTTTTCAGTTAATCACTTAATTGCCCATTGAATGCCATCAACTTGTAGGCAAGATATAAACTTTTACATTCTGATGCATCCACACTGTGATACTATTTGTGGGCGTTTGAACTTCTTTCATGAACTAAAAAAGGGTTTGATATTACTATTAATTATTTTCTTATTGAGAGAAGGGGACATAGCGAATTGAAAATTCAAGAGAGGTATAGAAAAAAAGTGTATACAGTATTATCCAAGACAGTTTTAGTGTTGGTTTCTAACCAGATGAAAATAAAGTTGAATTTTTGTCTGTTTTCTGTACTGGTTTCAGTATTTGGCTGGCTATATTAAATATTACTTGGTCAGTGATGCTTTGAATGTTATCGGTTTCTGGTTTCACAATATTCTGTGTATTTTTTCATTGGTTTCCTCTGCATGACAGATGAACATAAAATTGCAGTTTGTGAGCTATTCATTGACATTGACTGGATGTAGTCAAAATTCAGTGCATTCACTGACTATGACATTTATGCACATAACATTTACAAGTAATATAAATTTCATTCTCAAGTACATAAACACATTTACAAGAGTCTTGCAGGAATAGTTTACTGTGAATTATGTAATACAACAAAATCCAGCAAACTTCCCACAAGACTTGGTATGTTTATCATTTTCCCAACTATCCCTCATGCTTTTTTTTTGTTGTTAAATGGGCCAGGACATTCTGACCTATTGATTGTTCTGGTTCAGAACAATTTGTTGTAGAACTTTCCATCCACAGTGTATCATTGTTTCAGACAGAAACTACACATGTTCATAATGTATGTTTCAATAGTTGTACCATGTGCTTTTAGAGCTCAGGATATACAAAGGGGTGCAAGTCCTCCAGATTAATCCTTTTGAGCCACATGATCTATGTTGATCACATGTACAAGTGTCTGGATTGTCTGAATAGATATCTCTCTGGAAAGTCTATTCTGTAAATTTTCATAGTTTTTTCCTTTTTGATTTGTGGCCTCCTTGTCCTATATAATTATTTTCTTGTGCTTGTGCACAGACTGAAATAGATTATAAATGAGAGAGAGAGACAGGGGGGGGGGGGGGGGGGGGCACACACACACACACTTGTGTAAGTGTGTGTAATATATGTCTGTCTTTCACACACATGTATAAGTGTGTGTGTGTGTAATATTTATCTGTCTGTCTGTCTTTATCGATCTATCATCTATGTCTCATTATCAATACACACTCACCCGTGTGTGCGTGCGAGATATATATCTGTCTACATCTGTATCTTTTCAGTTTGTCTATTTGTACTGTTGCTGTGTTTTTAAATTGATATTTCTACAGGAGTGGATTCTTTTGATAGAGAACGGATTTCTGTGTTGAGCATAGTCAGTTATTTTTCATCTTTAATGCTAAACACATGGAAAATGTGTTCATTGTTAAGTTTGATTTGGTGTCATGAATTTTTTTTTTTCATTTGATCTAATTTGGTTAAGCATATGGAAACGATTTAGGTCAAGGTCATGTGGTTTTTAAAGGCAGTTCAGGATATACAAAGGGGTGCAAGTCCTCCATATTGAATGGGAAATCTGGATTTTAAAAGAATTGCAAAACTTTGTAATGAGATAGGCGAGATTGTGCTGGTGCAGTCACCAGTTCGGCGAGATGTGGATGGGATGCTTTCTCCTGCCTAGATACTTGGGGAAGCGACATTTTTTCTGTGGTAAATTTTGAAAAAAGGCTTCATTTTGTGTTGAGTATATGATACGGAATCAGTGTTCAGGAAAGAAAGTAATTGGTGAGTGTAAGTTTAACCATCATCATTTTGGTTGTAAAATCTTGAAAATACCATTGTTAATTTTTTTTTTAACTCTTCTGTCATTAACTCACTCCCTGTTGGGCATTTGTTCACATTTTTCTGAAAGAAAAAAAAAAATAATAACACCACAACAAGAACACTTGACAGTTGGACACATGATTATTGTGTGATTGAACAGGGTCAGAGCAAAGTTTCAAAGCTGTAGCATATACTATACTCTTTCTGTAGCCGAATGAGGAAGAGAGGTGTGTTTTCATATTAAGAGAAACTGAAGGTAGTGACAAAAGCATACAAGTGAACTTTTCTCTGTTGTTGAAAGAAGGCCCATTTTCATCATAAATCATTTTTGAGAAAACCCTGTAGAGTGTAAAAAAGAAATAACTATTTGACAGTTTCTTTACCAAGCAAAAGAACTAAAATCAGTAAAATACGACAGTACTTTGTAGTTTGTCGTTCAGCAGTCTTCAGGAGGCTGGGAATTTATTTAGTACTGGGGAAAAAATCATAAGAAAATAATGGCTACACACACACTTTTGAAATGTTGAAACATAGTAACTGTGTACCTATATAAACAAAGTACATAATTTCAAAGCTCTTGTTTATTCAGTACTTTGTCAGTCACAGGAGGAAGATGGGGTATCTTTACTAATGAGGTTAGTTGGAAATACAAACAGGTGTGAACCTATGCTTTTCTTGAAAAAAGAGTTTTTTCCTTACAAATCTCATTTAGAATGCTGGTAGTAGGTACCCAATGACTACTTGAAAGTTTTTACAGTATCAAAATGAAACAAACACAAATCATATGCTGCTGACTAAAACATGAATTGGCCTTGAAAACAGCTGTAGTCTGCTCAGTGCAAACAGGTCACAACCTTCTTATAATGTACATAGTTTTTCTTTTTATAGTGTGATAAAGTTGAAAACATGTGATGTCTTTTCCATGGCACAACTTGCAACATGGGGTAACACCATGCTTTTCACACCAGTTTGCACTCTGCCGCAGTTTTACAACTGGATGTCATCTGGATTTTTTTTTCCACTTGGCGCTGGAGGAAGGACAGCAGAAAAATGTCCACCTCCAAGATGAGCCTGTGATGTGGGATCTTGTGCTGGAGAGCATGAAGGACCCGGCTGGGCAGGTGGTTGGGCCGGAGGCAGAGCATGAGGATGAGGTGGAGGCTGGGCAGGAGGTTGAGCCGGAGGCTGGGCAGCAGGTGGGGGCAGCAGGTGGGCAGCAGCAATACCAACATGGTACTGGGTACTTAGGGCATTGCCAACAGAGACAGTGAATTTCTTCAGAGGCGTTTTGGGTAGTCTCCGAGTTCTCCGGGACTTGTCATGGAATATGGATGCCTGAATCCGTGACGATGTGAAGAGATGAAAGAATGACGTCTTCCACCACTTCATTTTTTCCAATTCAAAGGCATGTGGGTGATGAGCTGGTCACTGCGGTCCACTCCTGCCATGTTGATTATATAGTCCTGGACAGCTTTGGGCATCATCTTCCTGCCTGTCCTTGTGGTGACCTCCCCCATTTCAGCTGGATCCATTTTGGTGGTGATGAAATGGACAGCTTCTCGTCCATCCACTTCAGGACACCCACAGCACCTAAAACAGACAAACAACAGGATCATAACCTCAGTTTCAATAAACAAGAAGATCACAATTTAAGATCTCAATTTTACTCAATCTTCTTCTTGTTGGTAAAAAAAACAAAACAAACAAATTTGTCAAGATTAACATATTTGTTCATATGTACATGTACAGAGTTGAAAAATACATACACACGCACACACACGTGCACACACACACACACACACTTATAAACTAACACATGTGTTTGCAATGTTTGATTTGCTTAAAAAATGTTCTTCAAGCTCTTTTGACGGGTTTGTGTTCAGGAGTAAGGGGGGACCTACCAGTTTCTGGTTTGCTTTTGGTGGCATATTTTTCACTGCTGCTTGCATAGTGCATCGAAATTTGGATGCAGCATGTAGGGGACCAACAATTGCAGTGAAGCAAAGGGATGATACTGTTTTTCCATGAGGTCTGGAGACAAATCTTGTCACTGGTTTTGATTCTAATGCATTGAAAATTAATCATACACATGAATCTCTGAACTATGGTGGTGTGGACAGTCACAGTTTGTTGAATTTTGCTGTTCCACATGGTGAGTGAGAAAGGACTGAATCACACTTCGGCACTGCCGCAACGGTGCGCAACTGCCTGGTGCATGAGTATAGGTGATATATGACATGCCATTTTAAAATTTCACAGAAAATAGTGCGGGCACATCAGCAATCTGAAGCTATGCATGCATGTACAGTGCATGCTGTGTGGTGGAAGTTTGAAGTGTGGCTGCAGTGAGTTGGAAGAAATTGGTTGCTACTCATGCAAACAGTAAACTACACATTAAAATATGTGCTATGATCACTGTAAGTCTGAAGCTCTCAGAGGGGAAGGGACACTACACATTAAAATATGTGGTACAATCACCTTCCTTGAAGGTTTTGAGGGGGGGAGGGGCAGTACAACCACAACAAACCATGTGTACAACAAAAAGAAAAGGAGACTATATTTATAGAGAGGTTGAGGCATGTTTTTAGATATTTTTTTCTCCTGGCTGAACCCCAATAGCTGTCTGTCTAGAAGCAGATTTGTAAGTGGATCAAATCAAACTTGTTAGAAGTACTAAAACATCGGGATTATTCGGGTTTTCAGGGACATGCAGTCAACACATTAATGTTTGGTATTGCACATTATTTCATGCAAGCATTATTTCGATTGTTTCAGTTCTGTTAATTTCTGCATTTTTTTCTTTTAGAATTTGAGAATGTGGGAGAGTGAGTAGAGAAGTAAAACATGAAAAAAAAATCTTCCCTCATCAAGACACACCATCCAGTAGGTCCATGATTGTTTGACCCCCCACCCCCACCCCCACCCACCCCCAATTTACTAACATTTTCCACGAATATATGTATAATGAGTGGAAGGATATATGTGGGATCATTCATTCAGTACACATGCGGCTGTTTTTCCTGCTCTTAGTCGATCTTCACATACTCTTTGACATTCCTCCATCTCCTCCAGACCACAGGTCACAAGAACAAAAGTAAGGAAAAATATGCAATGGCAGATCTATATTTTTATAAAAAACAAACAACAACAACAACAACAACAACGCAGTTTTGCTGAGCATGAACAATTCACATACATCTTCAGACACAAGGGGCTTTTTTTTTCCAGTTAAGATAATGTTAATAGTTCTATGCCTTTTTTATTTTCTTATTTTCTATTTTCAATTTGTTCAAAATTTACAGGGTTCATACCAGTCCTTGAAGGGCCCTGAAACTAGTGAAAGTTCTTGATTTTTAGGACTGCAATCAAGGAATAAATGAGTTTTTGAAATTTGGATTTTAGCGCTTGTAGGTACCTCAGAGTGCTTGAAAGTACTTGTAAATGAAGCTTTTTATGAAGCAATTCAGAGTTGCGTGAGATGATCACAAAATAACACAGAGCATTAATAAAGCATGAAATAAAGTCCAAGCTGATTTTGTTATGTGCCAGAACTGCCCTTTTCTCTTTGGTCTACTTATTACCAGATTCTTCTGGAGTAACTAGATGAAGCTACTACTAAAATATACATAGGACTTATATAATCAAATTACAGTCCTTGAATTTTATATTCAGATTTTGTGGAAATTCGTTATAAAGTTCTGAATTTTTTGTTTGTTTGGATGTCCTAAGGAACCATGATTTATTAACAATTCAAGGGCAGGGGAATGAGTTTGCAAACTGATGCATTGCTAGCAATTTTGTTTAAGAAGGTAATTTTCAATTAATTCTAAGTTTTTGTATCAGAACTTACTAAGTCTTGAACCACCCCTCTGTACACACACACACACACACACACACACACACGCACACACACATACACACGCACACAACACACACACACAGCCCAGTGATAATTATTTCCTACAAATTAGTGGGGGTGAGGGGGGGGGGGGGGGGGGGCGAGTCAGACTTGGTGTGAAAAACTCATTTCCCTATTTTTCAGGGGTCACAAAAATATTTAGGGGGTCACATTTGATAACTGCTAGAAAACATACTGAAAACCACACAAGTGCACATACACATACCCATACGCACATGAGTGTGCTTTGATTGGCTCACACACATAAGTACACAGGAAAAGAGACTGAAATAAATAAAAAAAGAGGTGTTGATAACGAACCACTCCAGATTATGTTGAACATTATCTGTTTAGATTCATGTTCCAGTGTTAGTAGAGTGTTGTCAACTGAAATGAATAAATATGAGCACCTGCACTGGCTGGATTTTAACATTGAAACTTGAAATGTGGGATGTAGTCTTTGATTTCATCACAGAATTTCCAGGTCTATTTCTATAAGTGCTGAAATATTTTATTGCTTGATCATATTCCAGTTGCCATGCAGTGATCATGGAAGCCTGGTGACAAACAAGAGGCAAGTGATGAATATTCATGGAATCTTTGATGCAGCTATGTAGGCTGGCCACTCTTGCACTGTGCGCAACGCATTATTACTCATTATTATTATTCATAAGGAGCCATTTTAAATATCTGAATCTGTCTTGTTGCTTAGATCATTCAACCTTTGATCCATTCATTGGATAATCACCTGCAGGCCACAGCTGAACTGTTGATTTTGATTCTCAAAAGTGGAGTTTCATACGATTTTCCATGCTGCTTGCGCTTGGCCAGATCACATGATGGTGTGGTCTAATCATGGACTGGGTAATCTATTTTGAAAACTCTTGTTGGTTTTCAGTAGAAAGAGTTCTCAAGCAGAAGTTGTTCATTGATTCAGAATGTTTTAACATGCAGAGGAAAGTTAACTTTTTTATAAATCGACTGTGGCGGATCAGATGAAAGCGCTTTTGCATCACGTGCTGCTCAGAGATGTAATGAATACAGGAGAAAGTCATTGTGTCACAGTTAATTTTGGTTATGTTTTAACTGCATGAGACTTGACTCCAATGTGCCAGATGGGCATTTTCGGCATCTAAGACGCATATTTGTGTATAAGAATTATTACTGTGCACATGCGCGAGTGCACACACATACACTACACACACATATATAATATAAAGTTGCCAGAAAAAGTTTCAGGATCCCATCACATATTGTGATAAATTTCAGGATTGGTGGGATGGATGGGATGCAAAGTCCAAATTTCAGTATTGATTGGATAGCAGCTTTTCAGTTTAAGGATTGGGTATCCTTTCCCCAGTTCCACCCCACTTAGGTCATTCCAGGTTGGCAAAATGTAACATGCTTGAAATGAATGAATTTTTTTTTCATATTGTGCTGTACAATTTGTATATTTAAGGAATTGTAAATGATGTAAACATTGAGTCTGCATATGTTTACTTCAACGACTGTTGTGATTTCAGGGATCTGTCCATGGCAAATGCGGGCCAAGACACCAATGGTTCCCAGTTTTTCATTTGCACAGAAAAGACTGATTGGTAAGTAAGACCTGGCCTGCAGTAGAAACAGAAGCAAGTATCACAGCATAAATAGCAGCTTCACCCTGAATTGGAAGAATATGGTCCTAATATCTGTGACCACCCACCAGCAAATGACATGGATGTCACTGTGAATCATCTCAGGTTATGGCAGTAGAAACAACAACAAAGATAGATGATGAAAATGATGGAACACTTGGTACTTGATACATCGTGTTACCAGGAACTGTTTGATGTTAGGGAGAAATGTAGCATTTTAAAGGATTCAAAGGTTTTGGAATTCTAGGCACACTTTTGGAATGTCTAAATTTTGACAGATCAACAGTATAAGAATGTAAATATCATTGAAGTGTACAATTTCAGCAATTGGTACTTGTGCAGGGAAGAAAGTGTTGAGAGAAGGGAATGGATTTCTTTGCCATGAAACGTCCAGTCATCTTTTGGGGGTAGAAATTAAGTCCTGATGTTTTACTGTTATGTTATCTAAATATAATCATTTAAGTTACATGTTATATTGGATTAACCTGTCAGAATAATGAGCATGGTTTGACACTGTTTGGGAATTTAGAATTTTGGTTCCACTTTGAACTGTTGATAGATTGTGTTTCAATGATTGCTTTACGTGAATGGTTCTGTGGAAAGATATTGATTCTATGGGCCATAAAAGAAAAAGATTTACCAAGGTTATCATCTTGGATAAAGCTGAAAACTTGATTTGCGGTTTTATTTTTATGAAAAAGAGTATAAGGATGCCCTCTGTTTATTTAATTTTATGTTGACATTCTGAAAATAGACTGCTTCATCATGGCCTATTTTGGCCGTTATTTTGAAAAATTCAACAGATAACACAAAATGATGAAGGCATGAACAGGGCTTCCCTCCTCATTCCTGGACAGTTTGCCTTTTTCAGTGCCTTGATTTAAAAAACATCTTTTGTTGACACTGCATTACATTTCACGTACATCAGTGTGTATGAATCGAGCTCTCTGATGACAAAGTTGGACCCATTCTCATTCACTGCTTTCAGTGTGTATGTGTGTGTGTGTGTGCGCGCCCATGTGTGTGTGTGTGTGTGTGTGTATGTGTGCGCGTGTGAGTGTTTGGCAATGGGAAGAGAATAGTAGATAATGTAGATGTAATTGTGCATCAGTTGTTTTGAGAACCATTATTCATCAGCTTGTCATTTTATCTCTGTGGAATTTGAAAGACATAGAAACAATATCTGTGTGTTTGTTAGGAGTTATAAGCAACATTTGGCATGGCATGGAAAATGACTTCAAGAGGTATCAGATGATTCAGAACTGAAGAGTAATCTGTTTTCACATAGATGTAACCATGGTTCTCTAAATGCCTCAGGATGTGAACTGTGCAGAAGACAACTCAAGCCTTGTTTCTGAGCTTAAGTCTGACTATGAAGAGAGACAGGCAGCACAAAACGAGAATGAGTCTGAAAGTCTGTCAAGTTTGGGAGTCTCCTATTGAAGAAATGTTTAGTGTTAAACTTTATCAAGACCAGCCAGTAGCCATTATTCACCTATGTTTCAAAGTCCCAGACTACAGTACTACGGGCAGGTAAAGGGGAAAATGAAAAACAAGTACGACTTTGTCAACTATGAAATCTACACCTCAGTTTCAAGGTGTGCCAGTTTGCCCACTTTGAGGTGTTTTTGCCTACTTTGGGGTTTGGGCAGAGGGGTTGGATAGGGCAAAGGGGGGGGGTGGCACGTGGGGGAGAGAGGATGGAGGCAGGAGAGCAGTCGTATGATGCCAGTGGTAGAAATGCCTGTACTTGTGCAGAAAGATGGCATATGATTGCTCTTCTGCCTCCAGGGGGCAAGTGGGGAGGAAGGATGGAGGCAGGAGAGCAATCATATGATGCCAGTGGTAGAAATGTCTATTTTTGCAGAAAGATGGCATCAGGGAAGCAACACAAAACCAATTCTGATTCAGATGTTAGTGAAAAAGAAAGTGAAATTGGAAAGCTTGATGGCTTGGGTCTACAAACAAGATAAAAAAAACTGGGTGGTCGCTAGTCAACAATGCCTGTCAAAGTATGGAAAAACATCCTGTGCTGAAACAGAGTGCAAAAGACAAGCTTTGTTAGTCAGTTTGTGAGAAGGTTTCTCATTTGTGAACGTTTATGATGGGGCATGGGGTGATTTTATTTTTTCTTTTCTACCCCATTTTCTGTGCCACCTCAGTGGCAGTGCACCCACGCCACTCATTCTGACGCCACATCCACAACCGCAGCCCGGTCAGTCCCACTACAGCCCCGGCACCGGCAACCCACAGGGAGCAGTCAATGTGAAGTCATCAAGAGGCAACCCACCGGAGGAGACACTGTGCTGCTGCAGAGTCACTTCAGTGGTGTTCAGTGGCGCCTGTTCTGATCCAACAAATGCAGGACACCACCTGCTAGCCCCCTGCTGGCGCGACAATAATCGCTTAGTTGAGGAGCTGGTGTGAGTGAGCTCTCTGTCCGGAAGGCACCACCACGTCCATCCAAACAACAGCTCCCATGAATTCGCCGATATCGGTAATCCCAACGGAGCTCAACCAAGGCCACAGACATGGAGAGGACATCAAAACTGAGGCCACCATGAGAGCAGGGCATGAAGGGCCACAGAATCTGAGACTTTTTTTTTTTTTCCTAATGTTAATCAATGAGAATGGGAATGATGAAGATGATGCTACGGACTTCCATTTTGGTCTGAAACTGCATGACAGGGCTGTACTCTATGCTTACTTTTATAGTATATCCCGGTGTCAGCCAGGCCCGAGAGATACAGACACCTGCAATGTTGGTTAGGAAATTTGAGTAATAATCTCAGAGACGCAATCATTAGGTGGATGAAACACGACTGTGTGCCCCCGTCTTCCCAATCGAGCCTGTAGCAAACTCAGCTCTAGGTAGGAGCCGGTTGGGGCAGAAATATCCCACATGACTGAAGGGTTTCGAATCCACAACCTCCCAGCCGGGAATCTGTGACACTAACCACTTTGCCATGGCGGCTGGTATGGGGTGATTTGTGATTGTCAATATCATACATTGACTGTTAAACGTTGATCTAAGGCAGATTCTAAAAAAAGTCGATACCCAAAGGTAAAGTGTACCTGCTGACTACCATCCTATCTGAATCTTTATAGGTGGTAGTTGTTGTTTTCAGTTTTCATTTTTTGTCTGCTCTTGACTGTCTTCATTTCCTATTTAATTCTTTTAATTCTATAGCAAATTGATGATGAGTTTTGGAAAACATAGATTTTGTGTCACATGTCACTTGTTACATGCCTTCATTTTTGTAAAAGAGTTCAGAGTAATGACAGTAAGCCTTAAATCTTGTCTTGGTTAGTGTAAGGATGAAGACAGAAATTAGTATGTGGAAGTTTGTGTTCACTCCACTGAAAGTATCCATTATGCTACTGAAAATTGGGGATCTTGCCACTGGGAGTATTTGAGGCTTAGGCAGGCATGAATATCAGTATAGCTTTTATTCTTAACTCTGTGGCATTGGTGTGAAAACTTAAACCATACCTACAGGCTGTGGTATACAGAGATTTTTTTCTTTATTTTGGCAGAATGCAGATTTTGTGTGTGTGTGTGTGTGTGTGTGTGTGTGTGTGTGTGTGTGTAGAGGGGAGCTTCAATCTGAGGAAAACTACACAAGGCATTGGCTTGACCATTCAATTCGTTCCCATGGACTGAAATCATGTAGTATTCTCTATGATTAAAGTTAAGGGACGGGTCAGAGGTTGCTCTTTTCCTAAAAAAGATGACAGAACAAGGGCAATTCCACAGCTGCCAATCCTCTTGACTTTTTCAGAAATTTCCCAATTTCGAAAAAGCAACCCAGAAATCTTACATTGGATTAAAAATCTTGAATTTCTAATTTTGATAAGAATTGTAGTTTTAGGTCATTTTTGGAAAGGGCTGACAAAATATTGTAAAGTCCAAGTGAAGTTCTGTTAGTGTCAAGAAGTGGTCAGTTGATGAAATATATTTTTCACTTTCATCAGTGGAAGCAGTATGGAGTCAGAATGCTTTTAATTCAAAACCAAACTGCCCCTTCGTCATCTCCAGGCTTCCAAAATTTCACTGAGAGGAGGTAGTAGCTATGCAGACATTCCAATATGTTAATAGGACAAAGGAAAAATTATTTTGTAGAAAAAGTCGCAATATTCTCAATCCATTACTTGTTGAGGACTCCAAAAGCACCGGCAACATTCTTCACGGCAGGAGGCAGCGAATCATGGCCAAGAACAACAGTGCCACTCGGAACATGCAGGCAGAGTCTGCTGGACAGGGCAGATGACAGGGAGTGCACTGCAGACCTCCCAGAATGGAAGAGTCACCAGAGATCATCAGCAAGAGTGGCATGAGACCAGACATAGTAGTCAACTCTCAGTCAACCAAGCAGCTGATCATGATCGAGCTCACGGTGCCATATGAGAACAGAATGGAGGCAGCTCAAATCTCAAGACTGAAAAGTATGCTGATCTGGCAAACAGCCTGAGGAGACAAAGGCTATCAGGTCAAAGTCCTCACAGCAGAAATTGGAGGAGCTAGGGGGTTTGTAGGAACGTCTGCATACAGCCTCATGAAACAGCTCTCAGTTGCAGGGAGGGAAAAAACCAGAGCCCTGAAAGCAATGGCAGAAGCAGCGGAGAGGTGTTCAAGCTGGATCTGGTCAAGGAGGAACAAAAGTGAACTTCATAAGGCTTAAATTTCCTACAAATATCAGGTGTCCCTGTGTGGCTCAGTGGTTAGTGCGCGAGTCATTAAGTAGAAAATGAGCATGTCCAGAAGGGCATGGGTTCGAATCCCAGCCATGGCTCGTCCCGAGATGGGGAAAAAAAAAGGGGCAGCAGAGGGACATCTGGAGTCATGAACTGGGGTGTGGCCCAACCCCCCCTAGAGTGTCAGGAGTTAAGGGCCGAAACACTTGCTTGAAGGGGGCTTCTCTTCTGAGGACTCTCTGCTGCCACGCTGTCCACGAGTTTCTTTCTACTGAGAAAGTGGCAATATTCTCAAGGTATCTGTTGGTGGATTAAGGAAAGCATGCATACCTTTCACTCTTTTGATTGTGTGTGTGTGTGTGTCAAATTTGGTAACAAATTTAAAAACTTGTTGACAATACAAAAGTAATTTGAAAAATCCTCAGCGCATCTTAAATCTATCCTAAGGCTTGCAGCGTTGTTGTTGTTGTTGAGGGTTTTCATGGCCCAGGGATCCTTCAGGCTATGGTGACATGGGCATCATTACTTTGATGGAATGCTTACTTCAAAAAATGCTATATGGCCATGATGCTGACTGGCCTAAGTACAGTGAGGTAGAATTTTGATACCTGGCAAGCTGAGGCTGAAGGTTCAGACTAAAAGTGACCTACGTTCATACTTGTCTTATATCTTTTCTTTTTCCAGATCTTTCTCTCCCAGACTATTACTATGTTCAAGTTCACATGATCTTTTTCCTGTCCTTCCATTTTCTGTAGTCTTCTTTACGTGTGCTTTTTTAGGTGTTTGATGCAAGGAGTGGCAGATAACTGGAACATTTTTAACTCATTTTGCGCATCTCTTCAGGGCAAAACCTTACATCAACAGTGGAGATTCAGAAAACAATGTGTCTGAGCGCAGGTCTTTGCTCAGACTTCTTTTTGACAGGAGATATGCAGTGGCACATGTTAATCAAAGGGCTCCCACTTGTCTGTAAATTTGTAGATTTTATAGAAATAATCAGAAACAACAAAATAGTGTTTTTAGTTAAAAAAAGAAAAAGAAAGGTACAGGTATGGATGAGAGGTGGAGCAGTGAGTGAAAGAAAGTGGAATCTACAAAGAGGTGGTTGTGTTTGGATGACCCACTAATTTAAGGAATTATTTTTGTTTCTTCAGAGGGGACGAAGTGTCTTGCTACAAGAGTAGTAAAAAAAAAAACAACTCTTTGATCCTGACCTGTCATGTTGTTCTCAAGCATCATTTTTATTATCAAGCAGGAAACCTTGCGTTTCTTTAATCTGCATGCTATTTCTTTTTCTTTTTTTTTAATGTGCATATTTATATACTTAACATTGATTACATTAAAGATGCATTATTGACAATGCTTTTCATGTGGTGTTGTGCAGGTTGGATGGCAAACACGTGGTGTTTGGTAAAGTGGTAGAGGGCTTGGAGATTGTGAGAGATGAAAAGTGTGGTACACAAAGTGGGAGGACCACAAAGAAGATAGTTATAGCTAACTGTGGGCAACTGTGAAATGAAAATGAGGAACCATACAGTCAGTGGAGCATGATGGAGCAAGGTTTTTTGTTTGTTTGTTTTCAGTACTTTAGTTTGTAAATTTGTTGTGTCAAATTGGTTCAGACAATCTGCACACTGTTTCTTGTATCAATTGTGTATGCTTTGTCAAAAGTAACAATATACGCAGGTGCATTTACTAGTCAGTTTGAAGATTTTTTCAAAGACTTTACACAACCAACCTTGTGGATTGTGATTCCACCATTGACGCCTGAGGCAGTTCTGGGAGTTTTTATTTCTTACTTTTGTTTGTTTTTTTGTAATGGATGGATGAAATGAAGTTTACAGACACAGATCAAAATCACAGAGAAGTTGTATGCTTACATTTTGTTTTGATAAATTTTACCTGAAAGGTCAGCATTATGGAAAGACTAAAGGTAAACTTTATCCTCCCCTCCCTGTTTCTTTCTCTTTTTTTTTTTTTTCTCAAGTTCTTGTTGTTGGATTTTTGTTGTGTGAGTATGTTGACTTGTTGCTTGACATTCTTCTGAATGTCGTTTTGAAATAAAGATGACATTAAGCAGAGTAACGTGGTTAGTTTTGCATTTTGTATGAATGTTATGACTTGAACATTGACACACTGCTCGCACATTGATACAGTATTCAGTCATGATCTCTTTTTTTTTTTTTTTTTTTTTTTTTGCTGTCCCAACCTCTGCGCCACCTCAGAGGAAGTGTGCACACGCGCCGCTCATTCAGACACCCCATCCACAGCCACAGCCCGGTCAGCCCCCGCCACAGCCCAAGCACCGACAATCCACAGGGAGCAGTCAGTGTCAAGTCATCAAGAGGCAACCCACCGGAGAAGACACTGCACTGCTGCCGAGTCACTTCAGTGGTGTTCAGTGGCGCCTGTTCTGATCTAACATACGCAGGACACCACCTACTAAGCCCCCTACTGACGACAATAATTGCTTAGTTGCGGAGCCGGTTTGAGTGAGCTCTCCCTCCGGAGGGCGCCACCACGTCCGTCCAACGACAGCCCCCATGGACTCGCCGATACCGGTGACCCCGACGGAACCAAACCAAGGCCACTGACGTGGAGAGGACATCGAAAATTAGGTCACCATGAGAGCAGGGCATGAAGGGCCACACAGAATTTGAGACTTTTTTTTTTTTTTAATGCTGATCGATGAGAATGAGGATGATTAAGATGATGTTACGGATTTCCATTTTGGTCTGAGACTACATGACAGGGCTGTTCTCTACGCTTCCTTTCATAATATATCCCGGCGTCAACCAGGCCCGAGAGATACAGACACCTGCAGTGTTGGTCAGGAAATTTGAGCAACACTCTCAGAAACGCATCCATTAAGTGGATGAAACTCGACTGTGTGGTCCCAGTCTTCCCAAGTGAGTCCGCAGCAAACTCAACTCTGGGTAGGAGCCGGTCGGGGCAGAAAAAACCCACATGACTCTGATGGGATTCGAACCCACGACCTCCCAGCCGGGAGTCCGCGACGCTAACCACTTCGCCACGGCAGCTGGTTTCAGTCATGATCTCAGTTGTAGTTAAGCTTACTTTTACTGCATGATGCTGAAAATTGCACTGTTCGTACAATTTGAGCTACTCATTTGTCTATCCTTCTCACTGACATTTATCCTTTTATTGTGGACAGTATTACGTGTAACTAGAGTGCCCTCTGCAGAGGCGATCAGACAGGTAAACTAGAGTCCGCAATTTATTCCAGTGTTACTCGGGATGTCAAAAATGCTCTGACAAGTTAATTTTTGACCAGTTAGGTCACACATGCCTGCTTCCCTGTTGGTTTTTGGTTGTTTATGATGCATGTGGTGTATTGAGTACGTTTTGGGTTAGTGAATAACGCTAATTGTATCAAGTGATGAAGCCAAACAAAAGCCAGTCATGCACAGATCTACACAGTATCTGCAGAGAGCAGATCAGTCAGATGAATTAGGAAAGGAGCTTTTGGTCTGTGTCAGGTTTCCATTATCGGGTTATCGTTACCATCTGCTTCACCAATTTATTCTTGAATGGATCATGACTGGTTGGGCTTTAAATCAGCAAGGCAAACAAGTACTGTGAATTTGGCTGCAACTATGAAGCAGCAACGGAAGGAGAGGTTTGTGTGAAAATTATTCCAAAAAATACCCATGCATAGTGCCGTCTACCCAGTGGAACTCGCATGCACGTTGTTGCAGAATAATGTATGTTTTCAATGTAAGCAAAATGTATGCTGAAGGTATTGAGGGTTGGAGAGTTAGAAAAAAAAAAATTCAGACTTAAAAAAAGAAAGTGTTCATATTGTTAAAAGAAAATAATTCTGAGGAGTTGGCATTTATGCTTAATCTGATCTGTGGTATGTATTCACTCATGCATGCATGTGCACACAGACACACGCATACAAATAATTACACACACACACACTCACACACACACACACACACACACACACACACACACACACACACACACACACACACATATATATATATATATATATATATATATATATATATATATATATATATAATATTCACATATATATTCACATACATTGACCAAGCAGTGTAACTGCCAGTTAATGTGAGTAAATCCGGAAATCAAAGTTCACAACAAAAAGAGTAATGAAAGAAACATGCCCTTGAGAAGAGACTGCTTTATTTTTACATTGTGCCCACGATTGGCCTTGGAATCCAGTGGCATGTGGTTTCATTTCGATGTGCTCACACTTGTTTGCATTTTATTGAGTATTCATTTCTTTGCCTTCTTTTCTTTGTTTTTTTTTTTTTAGCTGTATAGAAATCCTGTCAATGGCAGAATGAATAAGAATTGATAATTTTTTTAGTAGGTACAGGCTGAGACACGTGGCTTTGAGTCCCATCAGAGGCATACTTGTCTGTCTGTATATATGTGTTTTTTTTTTGTTTTGGCCTCAACTAGTGTGTACCGACAGTTGAGTATGCTATACGCAGTTCCTTGGGTCTGGTTGATGATAACGTATATGATAAGAGATAGCATAAAGTGCAGGCATGTCATGATATACCAGACCAGAGTGGAACTCCACAACATCATCCTTGTGTTCACAGTGTTTGATCATCAAATCCTGTAGCCCCTCTGACTCGCCTCTCATGGTAACTTTGGATTATTATTTCTTTTCCATGACCTTCAAGTATAAACAGTACTGGCAAGTTCATTGATGGCCAGGTGGTCAGAACTCTGGAATCACAGGATCACTGGTTCAATCGCTGGCACTTTCAATGGGTGAAGTGTGACTTGGGATCGTGTGTATCAAGGTCAGCATGAAATATAAGCAGACCTCAGCGTGGCAGGATCCAGTAGCATACAAATGTGGACATGGATGAATCCATGTTAATGTTAAGTGGGTACATGGCTGATTTTGAAACTGAGGGCTGCAAAAAACAAAAGCTGTTTGCTTAGTAATGAAGTAAAGCAAGAAGACATTTTAGCAGCTGTTTTGCCATATCTTAAATTTCAGGTTGCTACGGTGAAAATTTGATTTCAGTTGAATTTGTTAAGTGGAAAATGGGTCTGCAATACCCACGACTTGCGGTGAAGATTGAAATGGGGGATTTCCAAAACTGTGGGTTATAAATAGAGGATCAGAAATTGTGAGATATGGATTGGAAGTGACAGTGATGGAGAACTGTCTGTAGCAGTGGAGAAAACAAAAGATGGCAACCGGATAGGACAAGTAAGCAGGTGTAGAGCTATGATGCTGAAATGCATGCATGCAGTTTTGTACTTGATTAACTCAGAGATTTGGTAGAACCAGCTGGGTTTCATCATAAATAAATAGAAATTACAAGTATTTGTTTCCATCATAAATAAATCGAAATTACAAGTATGTCATTTGTTAAGATGAACACTGCTGATTGAACATCATTTTCAAACATACCGACAACGGTAATTGTTCAGAGATAAATGCGGCCATGGTGCAGTGATAAGCATTGCGAGCTGTAGGTTCACAGATCACGGACCCTATCATAATCAAGTGCAGTGGGCTCAAGTGGAGAGACTGGTACCAAGCAATCGATTCACTTAATATATTGCAGTGTCCAAGTTTCCCTACCAATGCAGATGGTCATGCATTGTTGATATTTGGAACATAACATAAAACCACTATTGTATTTAAAAAGAGAAATTGTGTCAGGTGCAGCAGTAATCACAAAAGCAAAACAGGACACAACAGCAGATGTATGTCAAAGCAAGTTAGAAACATTTTTATGGAGAAATTGTATCGGGTTTAGCAGTAACCACAAAAGCAAAATGGTACACAACAGCATATGCATGAAAACGAATAAGAAACAGTTTTAAGATGTAAGTAACTAAACATTACAGAAAGTTGAACATTTGTACACATCTCATATAATGATAATATATTTAAAAAAAAAACACACACGGCTAAGTATCATTTAAAACAATTTGAAATAAGAGGGAAAAAAAACTGATGTATTTAAAAAGCACATACAGCTGACTATAATTTAAAACAATTGAGTGAAAGAAAAGCAAGTTGAATAAAATAGCAATACAGCCCCTCCCCTCCCCATCTCCCTTTCTTTTCCCCTCCACACATACATGCTTTTGCTCACGCCCCCTTCACCCATCATTCCCCACCCATTCACCCATCTCAACACACATACACACACATGCATGCGCATAGTTTTACATGCACACGTGTGTGTGTGTGCACGCACTTGCACACACGAAGTAAAAAATTCATGGCCACTGTTTACACATGCGCTGGATTCATAAGAGGAAGTGGAATAAAGGCATGGAGGAAAAAAAATTGGTCTCGAAACAACTTTGCTCCCGATTTAATCTTCACTGCCCTTAAACAGTGTCGTAATGGAAAAAGTGCACAGTATTGAAATGTGGCTTCTATTGCTTACAATTGTCATTTCATTTGTGCAACGTGTTTCTTATATAACGTTTAATGCACACATTGGTCACACCACTTAAGACTTGCTCACCTGTAAATGAAAAGGCGAGGATTCAATGCAGTTACGATAACAGGTTAGTGAACTTTGAATGGACACCAACATTTCTGTAGGCAGAATACTGTTCACACATTTTAAAAAAAATTTACATTGTCAAATCTCATCAAAAACCAGTTCGTTGTCTAAAACTGACATTAAAAAAAAAAAATTTACATTCTCAAATCTCATCAAAAACCAGTTTATTGTCTAAAACTGTGCCCAGATGTGTGTATTTACCCTCTCAACAATTTGGTATCAACTATGCCATTTAGCACAGATGATGGTTTCATACAAAAATGAACCAATGTTCTTGATGGTTAAAATATTTAGATCAAGATATAAGAATGAGAGCTGGAAACATCTTCAGTGGGAGAATCGTCACAGCATTTGTAGGTAGGAGATTCATCCATGCCTGTACAGTGATGTACAATGTGAAACAGCAATAGTACCAACAACCAACCAACTATCCAAAAGAAAGTAAGAGTGGAACAATGCATCCCAGTTTTATGATCTGAATGGCAGAACTCCACAGCATCGTATTTACCCCTCTTCATTTAACCACTGAAAAAAAAAATCTGTGTATTTCAGGGGTCGCAACGGCTATTGCTCAAAGCAGTCACATGACAACCAGAAAGAATTTGAAAGAGTCATCATCGAGCCTCGGAATAGCTTCATTTACATTTTGCCATAGTCTAACATCTCTACTTGTACTTCGACTGGTTCGTGCATTCAGATTGTTTTTTCATTGTGTAAAGCACGGCAGACCGCGTTCACTGTATTTCTGCACCACACACATTCAATGAAGTTGCCAAATTTGTTTTGATATGTCAGATAGTATGGGAGCCAGCAACAAAATGTTTGCATGTATGTAAATCTACGAGTTAAATCAACTTCAGATGTGCCCATTTTTATAGTCTGATGCAAGAGGTTGGAATTCGACCTTCTAGCTAGAATACCAATATACTGCACTTCATTCCTTCGTGTCCGCCAGTAGTTATACACCAAGTTAATTCATGGGAATTCACTCGGAAAAGATGACGATTCATTATCAAGGTCATGTAACAACAAGCTACTTATTCCAAAAAGATGATGCCGTTACCGAAGGGGTCAGCTCGGTAGATCCCAGGGTCGATAGATCTCAGGGTCGATAGATAAAACATGATGATGGTAGTGTTGTGTGTGTGTGTGTTGGGGGGGGGGGGGGGGGGGGATGTGTGTGAAGTTAAGTAAATAAAAAACAATCTTTATTGAGGGTCAAAGAATGAGCGATGTACCACCAACGGTCAGTCAGTCAGCGTTGTAGCAAAGCTGTTGCTCAACAAAGCGGGAGAGACTCACACATTGGGATGGGAAGGGAAGAAGGATGGGAAGAGTTGACAGAAGAAATAACCTAAAATTTGAGGAAGATGTGCTGGGATGGGGGTCTGTGTAGTTGTGGGTGACGGAAAAGAGTGTAGATGCTTCTGCATTGATGTAAACAGCGTTGATTCAGATCTAAAAGTGATGCAAACAACGCAGATTCAGATATAAAATCTTGCGACTCAGCAATGCAACCCCAGTCGGGTGCTTAGGGCCTGCTCAGTCCTGTCACTTGTATATATTTACAGAACTCCCTCTCTCTCTCTCTCTTATAATACCAGGGCGACACGGGGTAACCAGCTAGTAGATTATACGAAATGACGTAGGCTAAATTGCTCTTTTGCCTTGGAGACAAGTTTTTAAAACGGAAAACAATGGCGGCTCGTTTAGAACCGGAAGATAGGCGTGGGAGGGTACTTTTAGTGGATGGCCATCACTGCCATAAACACAGATTTCGGGGGGCTGCATGGTTTTGCGCTGCTGGAGACGCGAGTGCAGAACAAACCTTAGAACAAAATATCTTCGAAGCCGATGACAACAATGCAGTGATTGAAGTGAGAGGTGCCAATGCGCCGCGACACAACCACTCTGATGATACTGATTTCACTCGTCGAATCCTTGTTCGGAGAGGTATGCAGGCTGAAACAGCTCAAGATCCTACTCGACCTCTGCCAAGAGTAGGCCTATATGCAGCTGAAGTTGCGAGGATTCAGCGGCTGAGGGTGTGGAGACAGGCTTCAAATCCCATCGTTTCAGTCAGTTTGGTCTGCACTAAAGCGGAAACGAAATCAAACTCTGCCACCAGTTCCTCGTCGTGTGGATGACGTCGAAATTGACGGACCTTGGGCGCGATCATGGATGCAAGAAAGTTTTTTTGACAGCACTTGGACAACAATTCGGGAGTCGCAATTTTCTCTGCAAATGAAAACTTGCGAAAATTGGCGCAGTGTCAAACTATATATATATGGACGGCACGTTTAAGGTGTGCCCATCTTCTTACAATCAGGTTTTGGTCATCATGGGAGATTTCCAAGGGTTCATGATACCGTTTGCCCACGTCCTTATGGGAAAACAAAACAATAGGACCCTACAGACAAGTTCTACAGTGAATCAAAGCACGTGTAAGACGACTGAGGCATCACGCGTGGGTCCCAGGTAGGGTTACTGATTTTGAACTTGCCCCTCAATTTGCTGTGCGAACGGAATTGCCGGCCACAACCATTTAATTAGTGGGTGTTACTTTCACTTCACACAAGTTTTATGGAGGAAGGTACAAGACCTTGGTCTTTCTGGGCCTTACAACAGAACCGTCACTTGAAAGAAGTGTTGCAGAAGGTGATGGCATTAGGACACTTGCTTCAGCCAGTCATGAGACTGAACTTCAACAATTTGACCAACGAGCGACGGACAAGTCACTTAATCAACCGATACCCATCACTCCTGGATTTCTTTGCTTACGTCTGCAACACATGCGTTGGACAATCCAGCCATGGGGCAACTTTCCCTGCAGATATCTGAAAAGTGTTTAACAGAAACATGAATCAGCGCACCAACAACAGTCTTGAAGGTGAGTGTATCAATAATTTGGTGATCTCTCTCTCTCTCTCTCTCTCTCTCTCTCTCTCTCTCTCTCTCTCTCTCTCTCTCTCTCTTCTTCTTCTTCTTCTTCTTCTTCTTCTTCTTCTTCTTCTTCTTCTTCTTCTCTCTCTCTCTCTCCTTTTTTTTTTTTTTTTTTTTTTGCTGTCCCAACCTCTGCGCCACCTCAGAGGCAGTGCACCCACGCCGCTCATTCCGACACCCTGTCCACAGCCACGGCCCGGTCGGCCCCCGCCGCAGCCCCGGCACCGGCAATCCACAGGCAGCAGTCAATGTCAAGTCGTCAAGAGGCCACCCACCGGAGGAGACACTGCACTGCTGCTGAGTCACTTCAGTGGTGTTCAGTGGCGCCTGTTCTGATCTAACATACGCAGGACACCACCTACTAAGCCCCCTACTAACGACAATAATTGCTTAGTCGCAGAGCCGGTGTGAGTGAGCTCTCCCTCCGGAGGGCGCCACCACGTCCGTCCAACGACAGCCCCCATGGACCGCGCCGATACCGGTGACCCCGACGGAACCAAACCAAGGCCACAGACGTGGTGGAGAGGACATCGAAACTGAGGTCACCATGAGAGCAGGGCATGAAGGGCCACAGAATTTGAGACTTTTTTTTTTTTTTTAATGCTGATCGATGAGAATGAGGATGATTATGATGATGCTACGGATTTCCATTTTGGTCTGAGACTACATGACAGGGCTGTACTCTACGCTTCCTTTCATAATATATCCCGGCGTCAACCAGGCCTGAGAGATACAGACACCTGCAGTGTTGGTCTGCAAATTTGAGCAACACTCTCAGAAACGCATCCATTAAGTGGATGAAACTCGACTGTGTGGTCCCAGTCTTCCCAAGTGAGTCCGCGGCAAACTCAACTCTGGGTAGGAGCCCGTCGGGGCAGAAAAACCCACATGACTTCTGATGGGATTCGAACCCACGACCTCCCAGCCGGGAGTCCGCGACGCTAACCACTTCGCCACGGCAGCTGGTCTCTCTCTCTCTCCTTATTCTTTTTCCTCTTCTTCTTCTTCTTCTTCTTTTTTTTTTTTTTTAAACCAAAAAAGACTGAGGTAATAATTTGCCACCACATATGTGGTTATGACAAATGTTTACTTGAAACGTTAGTATCCTTTCCTTTCTCTCACATTCATTCTCTGACATCTTGTATGTTTAGCTTGTATTTGTGGTTCCTTACACTCAACTTTTATAATGCCAAACTCGTGCTCTCTTCTGACACAAACATTATGTGAATAATTAATTGAAGTATTATGAATGATAAGAAGGTCAACGAAACGCTAAACTCGATAACTGGAAACAGAATTACAGTTTTATATTACAAAACTAGAAAAGCTCAAAATTATTAAAATATGTCCAATGTTCGTGTGAACACACGCATGCGCACGTGTGCGCGCACCCCTCACCCACACGCACCCCCACACCCCGCGCATGCATGCACGCACTCATGCATCTTCACAACCGAACGTAGTCTTTCGGAACGATACGTAGGGCGTAGTTTCCATCGTAGTGTCCAGGAGCCGCATATTTGGGCATTTCAGCATACCACCGTGCATTTCGGACGGCTGTCCAAGTGAGGCATCCATTACTGTGGACCTTTCTTTGGCATCTAAAAGGCCAGCAGTCAAACTCCGAAAAACAGATGGAGGCAGCTGCAAATAGCGAAGCACCACCACGTCGACGAAGGAGATTGAGGCAGTTAGAGCTCTAGTCGACTGGTCAGCTTAGGAAATCAGTACAATGCAGGACAAAGAAACCTTGACAGTTATTGGAGAGCTGTCAGTTACTACATCTGGGACATCCATTAACCTAGAGACATGATTACACGATTTTTGTTGTTGCTGACTTAGTGCTGACTTGTTGCCGGTTTGCTGTCTGTTGCTGACTTAGTAAAAACAAAAAAAAAAAACAAAAACAAAAACAACAACCTGGTTTGTTATTGGTGACTTGCTTTTAGGTTAAATAGTCACATCATTGTTTTGTTTTTGGTGACTTGATTTTATTTTCAGACAAAATAGTTACATTATTGTTTCTTTTGGGTGACTTGATTTTCGGTAAAAAATTGTCACATTATTGTTTAGTTTTGGGTGACTTGATTTTCTTTTTAGATAAAATAGTTACATTGTTGTTTTGTTTTTGGTGGTGACTTGATTTTCGGTAAAATTTGTCACATTACTGTTTGTTTTTTTGGTGATTTGATTTTATTCAAGGTAAAAACTAAAATAGTCACATTATTGTTTTGTGTTTGGTGACCTGATTTTTTTTTTAGGCAAAATAGTTACATTATTGTCTTGTTTTGTTTTGTTACGACACCCATGTTCTGTCAGTGTTCGGTGTGTCTGAAAAATTCTAAATCACAACAGTTACAGACGTTTCAAGTGATTTCTTTGCTGACTCTCGATCTCACGCAAATACTGTTTCCAATTTTCTTGGTTTCTGTCACCCCCTCTCCCCCCCCCCTCTTCCCCCAAACAACACACACACACACACACACACACACACACACACACACACACACACACACACACACACACACACATCCCCAACTCCTCTCTCTCTCTCTCCCTTCTCTCTCTCTCTGTCAGCGGGCTTGAACATGCAATGTCAAGCAAACTTGGAGGTTTTACACACACACACACACACACACACACACGCATGCACTCACGCACGCGCGCGCACGCACACACGCACACATGCATAAGTATGCACACACATTCACACACATACACACACACATGCACATACACAAAAACATGTATAAGGTACACACATGCACGCACACACACACACACACACACACACACACACACACACACACACACATACACACACACACAATTCATTCAATTCAATTCAAATTTATCCTTTGACACCTGTTGGGGCATGGAGGATACAATATAACAAAGAGAAACTCACTCAGAACAATGTGTGAACATAGTTGCGAAATGCTGTATTCTGGAACGATCTCATTAAACAATCTTCCCATTTTTTATAAACTTACTAATATTCAAACAAATGCGTACCTTCCTTTTGAAATAAATTACAAAAGTTGAAAACAGACTTTGGTTTTAAATACTTTTTAGGGATGAAATTTTTCACGAAGTTCATTATATTTGGGACATTCCATGATGCAATGAAATTCATCTCCAATTTCACCCATTTCACAGTTACGACAAATATGGAATTCTCTTGGAACATTATGGTGTCTTCCAATTCAATTTGCAATTTATGGTTACTACATCTAAATTTAAATAAAGATATATAGCATAATATCTGGTAAGGTAGAAATATAATGTTCTTTTCCAAAGACAGTCTTTACACTTTTATAGAATACACACTTGTTGCTGTTTTCAAGAAAAAATGTGCCAGTCATGAGCATATTTATTTTGCAACTCCTTTTTAACACACTGACATAAGTTACTTCTCTTTGTGAATGAATGAGATTCCCAAACACAATCAAAACCAGTTTCAAATAAAACACTTCTAACATAACTAAGCCATGGTGAAACGAAAATTCCTTTTGTATATAGTTCATGTAAGATATTATATACTTTTTGAATACTTCTTAGAATCAGGAACAAAGTTAGCCCAGAACCTCATCATTCTCACTTTAATCACACACACACACACACACACACACATGCATGCGCTCTCGTGTGAGCGCGCTCGCAAAAGTATACATACACATTCACACACACACACACACACTCACATGCACATACACAAAAACGTATAAGGTACACAAACACACAGACACGTACACCACGCATGTGTGCACACACACACACACACACACACACACACACACACACACACACACACACACACACACACACACACACAGGGCATTTTTAGGTAAAATAGTTACATTATTGTCTTGTTTTGTTTTGTTACGACACCCATGTTCTGTCAGTGTTCGGTGTGTCTGAAAAATTCTAATTTATCACAACAGTTTCAGACGTTTCGAGTGATTTCCTTGCTGACTCTCGATCTCAAGCAAATACACAAAAACGTATATAAGGTACACGCATGCATACACATGTGCACGCGCGCTTGCGCGCGCATGTGTGTGTGTGTGTGTGTGTATGTGCGTGTGTGTGCGTACCTTATACACGTTTATGTGTATGTGCATGTGTGTGTGTGTGTGTGTGAATGTGTGTGCATACCTATGCATGTGTGTAGCTTGGTTAAGTCGCATATCTGGAAAGTGTAACTTGGTTAAGTCGCATATCTGGAAAGCCTTCAAATGTAGTATGGTAGATCACGTCGATAAAGAACAGTTTGATATTAACAGAATCAAAGAGAATTTTAATGTTAATAGAAAATTACTCTCATTAATGCACAGGTGGAAACTTTATGCATTTAAAAAAACAAAAAAATGTACTTTGCATATGTGGAAACAAAATTACTTCAGTTCATATTGTTTCATGCAATGATATGAAAAAAATCATTCCAGTATTGAAGCAAAATACTGTGCAGGCCATTTCTCAGTCACCAGCTTTAACGTACGAATTCTTTGTACACTTAGAACGCACCCCTATTGGAAAATACTTATAATATTCTTTATTGCTTTAATTGCGGGGGATAAGAAAGGAAGGGGGGGTGGGTGGATAAGATGGGCGGGGGGGAGGGGGGGAGCAAAGTTTTTTTTTTCTTCTTCTTTTTCTTTTTTCATTAATACTGTCATCCGTTTTGACTTTAATTGAATAGTTAGTTGTTGGTTATAAGTATGTTAATCTTCTCTTATGACTTGTATAAAGATATTCACATACACACAAACACACACACACACACACACACACACACACACACACACACACACACACACACACACACATTCGGTGCACGCGCACCCATGCATATACACATACACACATTATGTGCAAGCTTGCAATTGCTACGGTACACATTCACTTTTTTGTGTGTGTCAAATATCATGAATAGTGGATAGGCGTTAAATGAAGGACACACACAGAGGGCATTCATATCTAAAATAAATGCACCCCCCCCCCCCAAAAAAAAAAAAAAAAAAAAAAGGCTCATGAATCAATCCATAGGACTCGTGTGATGTGACAATTGACAGAGCGACACCATCCATCCACTCCCACCCCCATCCTCCTCTCTCTACTTTTCTCTTTGTCTCACAAACTGCAGTTAGGATCAATGGTTTACATCATTTTTCAATGCCTACCTCTAACTCCCCCCCCCCCCCCCCCCAACCCACTTTTTCCTCTGCCTTCCTCCCTCTGTCTTCCCGGACGTCTCTTGTAGCAAACCAACTATGCAAAGACGTACACCAATGACGACAAAGGAGGAGAGAATTTTGACGTAATTGCTTTGAGGGTTGTCATCCCTGCTATTCTCCCACGCTTCCCCTCTCTTCGGGCTGCTCTGATAGCGGCCGCCGGCTCCATAGGAACAGTGTAGGGGGTACCTCCAATGCCACGCGCTTACTACAAAGGGAGTCGGCACCACCCCTCTCCCTTTTCCACTCGCTCCAGCTTCATAGGCACAAATGGCATACAGCAGACATGCTCACCCTTCCCGTGTCTTACGTAAATTCCATGGACCATCAATACAAGGTTGATAGTAGATTTCCCACAGGGTTCGAGGTGAGGGTGGAGGTGGAGGTGAAGTCAGTATTGACAGGAAAGGATCTATGGAGCTGGGAAGTGGGGGATGG
>JADBJO010002737.1:145000-155000 GCA_016801955.1 Conus betulinus
CTCAAGGCCGGAATATACCCCTGTGTACACTTCACTTCGCGAACCGGTTTGTAGTACATTTATGTCGTAAGTATGAGTTCTGAATACGCTCATCATTTCTTTGCTTGAGTGTGAGTCATGTTTCAATGTTCGTACGCATTAAAGGGAACAGTGTTCTCAGTTAACTAAACTTCGCTGCTGATTATCATGTTGTTGCCATGAGCGAAGACGTGAATTTCAATCTTGCATAATCACGACATTATACTCATTTGGTCAGTCTTCACCAGTTTGCTGTCGCAGAGTTTGGAAATGGATGACTTTCTCAACGAACAAATTCTGATTTTTTTACAGCCGAGAAGGAAGCAGTGATGAGAGGAAATACCCGTAATACATTGACGTTAAATTTGATTACAGTTCCTTTGCTCTTTAGGTTTTGCCTTTTTTAATTGTAAGTAGCTCTACTGCTATTACAAGAAGTAAGGAACTGAGCGGTCCTTCTTTGTGGAGCTCTTTCAGTTGGGAAACAGTCTGATATCCATCCCCCATTGTAAACACATCTCTTTTGTGTTTTGTTTCATCATGGATATAGGGCTGAAATACCGTGGACCTGAGCTGAATGCGTCAATGTCTTAGAAAATTCTAAAGCAATTATTTGCCACTGACTTGTTCAAGTGGTGTGTGATGTCATCAAGACGCCTCAAGTGGGTGGCAGTATTATAATCTGTAATAAAAACAGGCTTAGTCTTCATTTACGTTAGTTAAAAAAATGAATCTCCGGAGTCTTAATTGCTAGTTCCTGTGTCATGATTTTGAAATGAGTATTAGGTGAAGTAATTGGTCTATCGTTGGATGGGTCACCTTTGTCATTTTTTTCCCATTATACATTGGATAATTATGCCTTTTCGGACTGAGAATTAAACAATGTCATCTTCCCAACTTTCAGTTATTGCTTTTACCAGTGGGTATTTTAATGTTGTCCAAAATTGTCAGTCAAACAATTTTTTGAGTCAAACAATTTGTTGAACCATCATTTCCGGTGTGTGTGTGTGTGTGTGTGTGTGTGTGTGTGTGTGTGTGTGTGTGTGTGTGTGTGTGTGTGATTTCATGTGTTCGTGCTTGAGTGCGTGCTTTCATGCGTACGTGCATGTGTGCATGATTTCACAGCTTTAATAAGACAACAATTTCATCCAAGCTACAAGTACATTGATCACTTTGAACTTTTTCCTTTTCGAGTAAATTTTCTTTGGTAGGGTATTTGTTATGTAAACAAAATTCCCTTACAGTTCAACTGGCCTATTTTCTTTGGTTGTAGCTCTTGGCAATATTCAATATTCCCTTCGAATATCAATGTCTTTCAGTCAAAAAAAAAAAGATGGAGTTATAACATGGTTCAGAGGATGTAAACTGGCCTAGGCCACACTATACCTCGGGTGTAAAACAGCACAGGTCAGTTTATATGGGGGCATATTCTGGACAAAGCCACATTTTTCTTCTGGATAGGGTAGAGTCTGGCCTGTTACACTGGCCTGCGTCCGCGAAGCGCTGTTGTTTCTTTGGTGGCGTTCAGTGATGCCTGTTTTACTTCAGCCGTGCACCGACTGTGGCGCTCACCGAGTTCAATGTTTTGGTGTCCACTGTTTGGCCGAGACTGTGAATGTGAAGTACTGTTGACATTGCTCTCTCTCTCTCTCTCTCTCTCTCTCTCTGTCTGTCTCTGTCTGTCTGTCTGTCTGTCTGTCTGTCTCTCTCTCTCTCTCTCTCTCTCTCTCTCTCTCTCTCTCTCTCTCTCTCTCTCTGTGCGCGCTTGCTTGTTTTCTTGCATGCTCATCTGAGCGCGCTTCCTTGCTTGCTTACTTGCTCAACTGAGCTTAATCTTTGACTGGAACATGAAGGCGTCAGTTTAGTATTATTATTATTATCATTATTATTATTATTATTATTATTATCATCATCATCATCATCATTATCATTATTTGTCATTTTTAAAAAAAGATTTTATTATCATTTCCATTATTATTATTATTATTATTAACTCAGGTCATCTCTTCAATCTCTTTTCCATTTGATAGTTTTATTCGTTCACCCAAGGCCACATTTTGCACCTAGTTCGAAGAGATAAGTGACTGTTCGATCTTCGTTTTGATTGTCATGAATGTAATTTGTCTTGCCTGTAGAAAACGAAAAAGGTCGAAAGACGAATTTGTTTTTGCAGTTGGTTCTTTCGTTTGTCAGCGCACCAAATCTTAAAAGAGTAAGCGAGAGAGAGAGAGAGAGAGAGAGAGAGAGAGAGAGAGAGAGAGAGAGAGAGAGAGCTTTTTATTTATGATTTCATAAAAACGCCTTTCTTCTTGCTGTTATTTGGAGCTTTCGGTTTTACGCTTGAAATAAGTTCTTAAAATCAAGCGAAAATTTGAGCCGTGTTTATTGAGTGTTGGTTGTTTTCGCTATTCAAAATAGAACCGACGATGATGAACGACACGACTGCGAGACTTCAGTACCCGTAATCTTCAGACCACATGCGTGATAAAGCTAGATTTCCTTTTTTTTTTTTTTTTTTTTAAATCTCTGACTGCTCCATACTGCAGTCCCGTAACGGATGGACATTTTTCAACCCACCGCCGTTGATCACATATGAAAGTGGCCTTCATATTTGTGATCGGCGATGCCGAGACTTGGTGTCACGCTACGTACAGTGCACTTTGTTGTTGAAGGTTGTCGATGTAGCGGTGTGTAGCTCTTCCCGCGAGTCCTTTTCCCAGCAGCGTAGGTAGGTTGCTCAGTGTGCTTCTGCAGTTCACAGGTAGGGGTCCCCGAGAATATGCGCCACTTCTGTAGATGGTCTGTATGTGACAGGAGAGGGGAAGCGGTGATGATGATAAGGAGATGGGGGGGGGGGGGGGGGGGGGGGACTACCTTCGGACGCTTCTTGGTCTGCCATATCTGGGTCCATCAATGAGTCGGGAGCCCGTGGGACGAGCTCGCCATCAGATGAGCACGAGGGCAGACGGCCTGGTGGTCCCGAAGAGAGCATTGAAAAACCATTCTGCAGACAGATATCTCCACAAGAGATGGGAAAACTCTTGCTACTTCTGCCGCCGACCAGCGGCATCATCGGATGGACCAACCCACAATGGGACTCCATCTGTGGATGGACCAACCCACAATGGGACTCCATCTGTGGATGGACCAACCCACAATGGGACTCCATCTGAGGATGGACCGACCCACGGTGGGACTTGGACTGCCATCTGAGAATTACTACGATCTGTGGATAGACCGACCTACGGTGGGACTCGGACTGCCATCTGAGAATTACTACCATCTGTGGATGGACCGACCCACGGTGGGACTCGGACTGCCGTCTGAGAATTACTACCATCTGTGGATAGACCGATCCACGGTGGGGACTTGGACTGCCATCTGGGAATTACTACCATCTGTGGATGGACCGACCCACGGTGGGACTCGGACTGCCATCTGGGAATTACTACCATCTGTGGATGGACAGACCCACGGTGGGACTCAAGACTGCCATCTGGAAACTACTAGCATTTGTGGATGGATCGACCCACGGTGGGACTCAAGACTGCCATCTGGAAACTACTACTATTTGTGGATGGACCGACCCACAGTGGGACACGGACTGTCATCTGGGAACTACTACTATCTGCGGATGGACCCACCACCGCAGACTTTGCTATCTGGAAACTACCACCAACTGTGGACGGACCGATCCACGGTAGGACTCAGACTGCCAGCTGGGAACTTTTACCATCTGTGAATGGACCCACCATCGTGGACTCAGCCTGCCATCAGGGAACTACCACCGTCTGTGGATAGATCGACCACAGCGGACTGTGACTGCAATTTGGGAACATTCACTGTCTGTTGTCGGACCCGACCAGAGTACAGACCGGTCTGGGAACGATGTACAACGACCAGCCTGTCAACGAACTCCAACGACATGGATCAACAACGCGGTTTGACAACAAAACAGAGCCGACTGCCCGGCGACGAACCAAGTACCAATGGAACTGCCTGATTCAACACAGATTTTGGGCTGAGAGTGACTTGTCCTACAGGAAGTCCGACTAAAAGGAAGCTATTCTCACCTTCTACCCTCCATCCCTTGATCAGCTCAAAGCTCCATGGATATCTTGCCAGAAACCCTTTTTCAAAGTGCGTCTGTTTCTTCGTACCTTTATCAGAGTCCAAGTCGGTCTGATATGTTTCTCGCCATATACGTCATCCGCAAAGTGAGAGCTTTGTTTACATTACCCACTTTGCAAGATGTAGCAAATTCTTTGTTGATAAGACAGGCCGTATCCTTGCTACACGTTTTAAGAAACATCTGACTGTGCACCATGGAGATAAACCTAGTAGATCATTCCAGTCAGCCAGACCATTCTACTTCAGCCATTGGTATACAAGACTGTGGCTTATGTTCACAAAAAACATCATTAATGACAGAAAGGACATGGGGGATATGCCAAAGAAGTCATCTTTTCACTGGCGTCTATTTGCCTGTGGACAATATTTCCAGAATTTTCGAACCGATTTGACGAAACTTGGCAGAAACAATTTTCGAACCGATTTGACGAAACTTGGCAGAAACATTGATGCAGCCCATTGACAAACCCACGATTTTTTTTTTTGGAGAGGGGGGGGGGGGGGGGGGGGGGGGGGGAGAGTAGGATCAAAGGCGATTCAGGATTTGTCGGCAGGATTACGCTAAATTACGCGCAACCGATTTGAGCGAACGTTGGTGAAAATATGGACTCGACTGTGATCCATGGATGAACGCAAATCATTTTGTTGCCGATCCGTTGAGCGGGTCCGGATTAGAAAGCGGATGTAGGATCTGTTGGAGCTTGGCGGATGTCAGTGCTCTCCCTAGTGCTCTTCTAGTTTTGAACTTCGGTCGTCTGGCCGTGATCTCGAATCAGAATGTCAAGCTGGGGGGGGGGGGGGGGGGGGGGGGGGGGGGGGGGGGGGGGGGGGGGGGGGGGGGGGGGGGGGGGGGGGATTAAAGGGGGTGGTGGTGCAGAGGATGGTGTGGCTGGCAACTGTCACGTCACATAGGCCCCCTAAAAAAGATTCTCTCTTGAGAGAAACTTCTAATTGATAGCCAATACCGATCCCCGTCCCTTATATACTGGCCACTAGCCGCATATTCACCAGGATACCAACTGTGGAGCCTCAGAATGTGGTAATTCTGCAAGGTAGGTTAGTTGAGCACGATTTTGCTTTACAGTATGCTCAGTCACACTAGTGAGCAGTGTCACACGAGCAGTTTATTGAGTTCGTTTGGCGTGACGTTGCTTGTATGACATCTTTTAGGTCGGGATGCTGTATTCATACGCTCATTTGTTGCTTTTCATATTGACTGTGAATCCTTTTCTTTCGGGAAAAAAAACAACGTGGTAATATTCTTTAGAGCAGCTTGTTTGAGTGAAGTAACTTCATTTCGCTGTTTCTTAATTTGTCTGACTTCCCTCCTATCTCAAAAAGATATTCACGAAGGAATATTGCAGCTTGCATTTCCTCAGTCATCCATTTAGATTGAAGGGTTTTGTATGGAGCATGTCTGTCATAAACAGCACTGAAAGTTTGTAGCCAGTACTTCAGCGCTTCTGCTGGATTAATAATAAGTATAATTGTAGGCATTGCGAAAACGGGGAACGAAAGAAATCACAAACTGTCTGCCTGAAATCTGTAGGTCACATGTTTGTGACGTGTTTGGCAAGGTTAATTCCGTTTTTTTTTTTTTTTTTTTTTTTGCCCATGTAACACAGACTGGAAAATGGTCACTCCACCCATTGACAGGAACATTTTGCTTAGTGATGTTTTGTGTCAGTGACATGCATTGATCAATTAATGTTCTGCTGGTTGAGCTATCCGGGTAGGGATGTCATTAATCTGAGATAAGTGTGTGAGGAAAACGTATGTCGATGACTGATGAGGTTTCAGAAGATCAGTATTAGAGTCACCTAGCAGTAACATTTCCGTTGCATTAATTAGAGATGCTGCATTCATCATGACAGTGAATTTTCAGTGGTGTTTCTGTGAACAATGTCGACTCTGATAGGTTAGGTGTTGTCTGCCTAATTTCGTTGAGCCAAACTGACTCAGTTTGAAAATCTTCAAGGTGATGGAAGCGGTGCGTGTTTTAAGTTCATGAATGTAAACTGCTGTTATCAGTCAAGACGCATCTATGCCAAAAGTCCATGCAAGAACTGCGCTGACAACAGCTGCGATGGCAAAGTTAAAACTAAACTGAAACTGTTGCATGGTCTTGTGTCAGTTCTCCTTCATGCATGCGAGTCATCGACTCTAACAGCAGAACTCCAAAGGAAGATCCAAGCTGCAGAAATGAGGTGCCTCAGACGACTCCTTGGCATCTCAGACACTGACCACATCACTAACGAAGAGGTGAGTAGAAGAGTGGATCAACCAATGGGTCACAATGACGACTTGCTGTCAACCATAAAGAAGAGGAAATTGAATTGGGTTTGTCACATCACCAGGCTGTGTGGCCTCACCAGGACAATTCTGCAAGGAACGGTACAAAGGACAGAAGAGAAAGGGACGCCACAGAAAGAGATGGTCGAACAACGTCATGGAATGGACTGGCAAAAGCTTAGCCTAAATCTAGGTGCTAGCCAACGACCGAGTCAAGTGGATGCTTCTTGTTGGGCAAACCACCCTGCAGTGCGCCTACGACCCGGGTGGGTTAAAGGACAGTTGACAGGTGGTGAATGTAAACTAGTATGCTTGTAGATCTGGGGAGGCACGGGGACTTTGCGAATAATGTAGCCAGGAATGATAACAGTACTGCCGGGAGCAACACTTGTTTGTCTGGACTCTGCAAAACCAACGACATGAAATGATTTGTCTTTATTTTGCAATACTGCGGATGGCTCATGTGATTGTTTTGAATGCTGTCAATGTTTAGATGGCCAATGCGGAGTTCATGCTTTTGAGGCCATGCTGACGATAAAATTTGATGTTAATGATATTCAGGATTATGAATGCACACCACACACACACACACACACACACACACACACACACACACACACACACACACACACACACACACACACAGAGAGAGAGAGAGAGAGGAGAGAGAGAGAGAGAGAGAGGGAGTACAACAGATGAGGTCAATTAGGACCCAAGTACAGACTATCGCAACAAATAAGACAAGTTTCACACAAAGAAAAATGGAAAATATTAACATTAGTGTAGGTCATTCACTGTATGAAAAAAAAAAAAAAACTCAAAAGATATGAGCAAGTAAATACACACTTCTCTAATACTCCTATAATACCAAAGAACAAGTGCTGCCAGCAGTCTGTTCAGCGTGAAGGCCGCGTCACACAGTTTCAACATACAGTGGACAGAGACACTAATGATTATTTGGGGATGGGGGGTGGGGTGGGGGAACTCGCATAATAAAATGGTTGAGGGATATGTCTGTAGTTAAGCACGCATCAAACACATCTTTCCTGAATTAATGGGGAATTGTCTTTTGCTTTCTTCGGAATTACTGTCTATACAGTTCACAATTACTTTTATCTTCTCTTTCACAAGTTAGTCGGCAACTGGACTTCACACAGTCCGGATCGATAGAAGCATATTGTTCAAACTCTGCACCTGGCACACATTTAGGGATATAAGGAACATAGTGTTTCGAATTTGCAATGGACGTGTGTGCACACACAAACACATGGAGTTTTCATCATCTTCACTGGTACGTCACTCAAGCGCACACAACACACACACACACACACACACACACACACACACACACACACACACACACACACACACACACACACATGAGAGAGAGAGAGTTTTACATTAGTGCTGGACCTAGAATCGAACAAATTTAAACATTTGCTTGCATAGACACATAAGCCAGTGATGTAAGCTTAATATTAAAAAAAAAACACTATAAAATCTACATTCATTGCTAAACATTATACTTGTGTTATGGAGACTGTAGACTTTTGCTGTTGTTTTTAATGATTGATGTAACATGCGTGATTCCAGGATATGTGAGCTGAGTATTGACGGAAACGTGTGCCTTCAGGAACCAAGAGGAAACGAAATCATCGCAGGAAGGAGACAGCGACACAGATCGATACAGTCTTGAGCAGCATGGGTCTTCTGTTGACGCTGGTCATCGTTCTGGCCACCTTCAGTATCTGGCCACGCACGGAAGGCAAGCGGGTAGTGGTGTTCCCCATGCCACACACCAGCCACACCAAATATCACAGCTACATAGCTCGTGAGCTGGTCAAGCTGGGTCATGAGGTTTGGCTGACCATACCGGACTTTCTGCTGGTCAGAGGCGTGCTAGATGTATCCCGTTTGGGGGTCATCGAATACTCGCCTCACGTCAACGTGGAAGAACTCACGATGCATTTTCTTCGGGACAAGTCCTTGAACGGCGAGCCAGAAGATTACCCCGGGTTTGTACAGGTCATGGATGATTTCTGCGACTCTGTTCTGATGAATAAAACTATGCTGGAAGAGGTGCGAAATCTCAAGCCTGATTTCATCCTCATTGACAATGTTATTATGAAACCGTTTTCGATCATTCCTTACCGTCTTGGAGTTCCGTTTGGCTTTGCTGGGACAGCATATGATCCCGTCGCCCAGAGAATCCCATTCATGTCTGCAGTATCGCCAGTAGCGTTGTTTCCCTTTTCAGATCACATGAAATTCACTGAAAAAGTGCAAACTACAATGCTTTTTATAGCATCAATATTATTCGATTATTATAAAACATGTGGCATGGTGTCAAAATACGCCCCTGAAATGCCAGACTTACCACTGGATATGCTCGTAGCCAGAGCAGAGATCTGGGTTGGTGGAGCTAGACCATATTCTGGACTATCCCAGGCCTAGTATTCCCAATGTGAAGCTCATTGGCGGCACGGCCACAGGTCCAGCCAAACCTCTGTCAGCCAAGTTCCAGTCCTTCATGGACAGTGCCACACAGGGGGTGGTCATCGTGTCTTTCGGCAGCTACGTCCTGAACCTTCCCAAGGAGTTAAGTGACAAAGTCCTGCAGGTGTTGAAGCAAATTCCTTTGAAATCCATCTTCAGATCTAACCTGATCTCACCCGATCCAGACAAGATCCTGACTGCAACATGGATTCCCCAGAACGACCTGCTGGCTCACCCCAACACCAAGGTATTCTTCAGTCACTGTGGCAAGAACGGCCAGTACGAGGCACTCTATCACGCCGTGCCTATTGTGGCAGCACCCCTGTTCACTGACCAGCCTTACAACGCAGAACGCGCACGTGTAAAAGGTTTTTCAGAAACGGTGGACCTAAAAACGACGACAGCAGACGAAATGGTAAAGGTCATAATGCAAGTTGCTACGGAGAAGCGGTACAAGCAGGCAATCAGCAAAGCATCAGAATTGTTTCGAATTGAGTTTGGAGTTCCTGCGGAAAGAGGAGCATTCTGGTTGGATCACGTGATGAAGTATGGCGGCGCCCATATGCGATCAGCGGGGCAGACAATACCTTACTATATGTTCCTGGGACTTGATATTCTACTCTTCTTTACTGTATTATTTTTTGTTTTTCATAATCCTGCTCATTTTGTGTGGTTATCGAAGTTTACTATGGCTCTTTGACCTTAAGCAAAAACTTAAAAAAGAGTGACCTGTCTTTCCATATTGATCAGTGTGATTTTGATGCACTCGTTCTCGGTGAAATTGACTTTTCTTTTCCCTTTTTTTTTCCAGGTGACTGTCTATTAATATCATGTGGAAAAAGAGTCCGAAATAAGCATGTAAGATGGTGACAAAGAGTTTCAGAATACGTCCAGATCTATATACTCATTCAATCAGCTGGAGAAAATTGTAGAAACAACGTAAGTCCTCGAGAGTAAAACTCCGAGTCAACAACTCAAAAGGGTACGCAGTGTGTATTCAAAACACAGCATTTCAAATGTAAATGTTAGGGAAACAAATTAACGCATTTGGCGTCAAATGTAC
>JADBJO010002737.1:157500-197500 GCA_016801955.1 Conus betulinus
CTGCATGGTCGGAGCAGGCTCATGTCCACTCCGTTGTAGGTGTCCAACAGGACTGATGGAGTAGTTCCAAAGCGTTCGAGAAACTTCTGGTGCCTCAGTTTGTTTATATCAGTCATGGACCTCCCTCCATACAGAAGGCATGTGAATTGCTCAAGTTTTGCAAATAACTGAGCTGGAATTTCAGTAGATTTTCCCAGCTGACTGAAAGTGGCAAGAACTCTGGGTATTGCTTTAAGAGTCTGAGAGCCACCAGCTTTCCTTTCTTCACAAAAGCACTGGTCGTGTCACACCCTGTAAAGGAATGCAATGCTGACTCGCTCTCTGAAGCGTGACATGCGTGACAGTATCCTTTTGCAGCTGTCATTTGTGAGAGCTTCTGACAGTCTGTCTTCTGATGGATCCATGGAAAGGCGTAGAGCCACTGCTCTTGCTTCTTCATCAAAAAAGTCCTTCTCTGACGATTCAAATGCCTGGTAGAAGAAGACGTTCAAGAGATTCCAAGACAAGTTTGTGAACTCTAAGAGCTCTGTTGTAGTGCTTGCCAGTCATGACTTTCTCTATTGACCCACTGGCACAAACACCTGACTTAACAAGAATTTCTTCGAATCCACTGCACCTCAGGCTTTTTCCCAAAGCACACATGTAGGCACAAGTGAGGTGGAATGCGCCCATTCTGATGATGATGTTACCAAACTCTTGTGGGTTCTGCCACACAATGGAATAGGCTTTCTTTGCCACCGCCAGGTCAAACGTCACTGTGGTATACTGCTGGCCCACCTGCTTGGAAGTTTCTTGCGATATGCGCAAGATATGCTGCACTGTTGCATTGTCAGTGATAGGAGTGAAGACAGGAGGCATATACTCCACTGTTGATTCGTTGGAGCTGCTTTGTGCACTGCTTGCTGTGAGAGAAACCCATCCAGCCCAAGATGGAACTGTCTGTCTGTGCACTATCCTTGGCCAGAGCCCTGCTGCACATCCACAGAATGTCAGATGACTTTACAGATTCTTCCATGTGAGGTGCTTCTGTCAGTGTAACTGCTAAATTCGGTTCACATTTGCTCTTTGCAAAGCACGGCTCAAGCACTGTTGATCTGCTTGCGACTGATCGATCTTTAGTTGTAGGCAAAGAAGCAGGAATTTCAGCCAAGGCATCTGCACTGCCCTCTGCAACCTGCTGAATAATCAGTCCATGAGCAGTGTGTGTTTGTGCCTGCGCCAGATGGGGTCTCTTCATTCAAATCAAAATTATCCCAACACAGATGTGTGACCACATTCCTGTCTGGTCTGATTGATGGGGGAAGAACTGTCACTCTGTCATCAATGTCCTTGCAGATTGCTGTTTCCAGCTCTAAGATGCACGAGTAGAAAGCACAGTTTCCGAAGCGATGGATCAGAGTGATCACTTCAGCACTCCCTGTGAGGTGCCGAAGTGTCATGCCAAGAAGAAGATGCTTTGGCATCAGCACTGACCTCTTGATGCAGCCTGACAAAGGTCTTGGGAAAGGGACTTGGCCAATCTTTGATTTCTTTCTGATGACTCCTGCCCTTTCTTTCCTGTAATGAGAACTGAAATAAACTCTTGGGGGGTAAGGTGGTGGACTGATAGCACCACTCAGCAGAAAACTGGCAGAGGGAGGCCAGGGCATTGGCCGGGCTTCTCGCTGAGCACAGTGAATGATCCTGTGGAGAACTAGAGCTGCTTCCTCCAGCCTTTGGAATCAGAGGCAGCAGTCTCAAACGCTGTCTCAACTACTTGACCTTTGGGAACAACTGACGAATAGATGAGTTCACTTCTGTAATTAGGTTGCCAGAACTATTTGGTTGCCAAATTCTTTTTCCAGCTTGGACTTTAGCTTGCCTGTTTTGTAATTTTCATTGTAATGCTGGGGTGTATTTTCAAGCATGAATTGCTGATATTTTTCTCTTAACATTGTCATCCGTTCTACATTGCTTCCTTCAAATAATGCTGTCCTTCACATATTGAACAATATGGTAGAATGCAGCTTTGTGTGCAGCTTGCTGTTCAACGGTTTGGGCATCTTTGATGGTTCTCTGGTTCCTGTCATCCTCTCTAGTGTAATCTTTACGACATGAGCTGTGATAATGTGCTTCTCGAGCAACTAAGTCAATGTCTTGCACCTTCAAAAGAATGTTTTGGTCTTGTTTTCTCTGGGCTGCTTCTTTAATAGAGTCCTCAGCTGTTTTTTGTGACACATTTGAACAACCTTTCAACATGTCTTTTCTTTGCAATATGATTCTTATCACAAAAAAGGCATTTGTCAGCAGGCAACAACACTCTGGTCGCCGTTGGGTTTGTTGCTCTTGGTTTCTTTGAGGAACTTGGTTCTCCCTCCTCGGGTGGATGCTTTCGTTTCAAAAGTCTGGAGATATTTGTAAAATTAGTGTAATACCACTTGTGAATAACCCTGTTGATGCGGAATGTATTCATCTGGTATCTGGGAACAAATGTCAGTCAACCATTCACTTTCACTGCCATGTTTTTTTCTGACCTCAGCTGCCTCTTTGATTTTCCTGAAGCCACACTCAGAAAGCTGTCTTACTTTGCAGTCTCTTTTATTCTGCTGAAAGTGAATGATGCAGACTGGACCCACAGTCTTCGTTTTCTTTCCGGAAGCCTTGCTGGATTTCAGTGTCAGAGGTTTCTCATCTGCCATAACTGGATGCAGGTGAGATCACTGCAACACACTACAGAAACCCGAATTAGAATGCTATCAAACTGATAAAATGGTTGAATTTGTAGAAATTGTCTTTTTTTTCTTATTGAAACAGCCAAATTATAAAGAGGCAATGTCAGTACGATGTAAACCGTGGACAGTGCGATGAGGTTCGGAGGGTGCACATACTAGAACTGGTCCTACAGACACAAACAGCAGCTGCTGACTTGCAGACAACCTGATTCGTGTAGTAAAATGGTCAAGCTATTGAGCCATTATCATGTACAAAAATCCCTGGGGAGGGGGGTATAGGCCAGCTCATGGCCTATTATCTGCTGATATTCATGCCATGAAGAATGCTTTCTTTCTTTTTTTTTCCCGTGCTTTCTTCTCTTTTCATTGCATTGTTATTTTAATGTACAAACGGTGCATTTTATCTGCCGAGATTTGTGCCATAAAGAGTGCTTGCTTTCTTTTGTCCGTGTTTTCTTCTCCCCCCCCCCCCCCCGCCCCACCCCCTCCTCCTTGTATTTCTCTCTCTCTCTCTCTCTCTCTCTCTCTCTCTCTCTCTCTCTCTCTCTCTCTGTGTCGTTGTTTCTGCTTCTGTATCTATATTCAACACCCTTCCCTTCCTCCCTTCATTCCACCTGTTTCATTTTTCTTACAGTGACGTGTTACGTGTGCATCAATATGTATCAGTTCCTCTTTTTTTGTTCTTCTTCTTTTTCTGTGTGTGTTGTGTTCTTTCTGTCTCCTCCCCCTCGTCCTCCTCCTCCATCCTCTTCTTCTCCTTTTCTTCTTCTTCCTCTCTTCTTTTTCCATAGTCCCAATAAACTTGTTACTGATCATTGTGCCATGTTTTGTCTTTTATGCTTTTTCATGCTTTGATCTTCATATCACTTGATTGGTTTGAAGGGGATGTTCACTGCGAGAGAGTGTTTGCTTGGCCCAGTGGTACCATCACCGAACTCGCAGTGGGACGTTCTTAGTTCAAATTCTGCTGGCAATTTAGCTGCCCGTCTTGACGTGCCGTTATTCTGGTGGTGCCAGGGTGGTGTTAGACAGCTCCGCCCACCCCCCTCGCCTCTCTACACCACACTCACCGAGAATGGTTTTCCCTCGCCTCTCTACCCCACACTCTCCGAGAATGGTTTTCCCTTGCCTTTCTGCCCCACTGTCTCTGAGAATGGTTTCCTTTGCCTCTCTACTCCACACTCTCCAAAAATGGTTTTCCTCGCCTCTCTACCCCACACTCTCCGAGAATGGTTTTCCCTCGCCTCTCTACCCCACACTCTCCGAGAATGGTTTTCCTTGCCTTTCTGCCCCACTGTCTCTGAGAATGGTTTCCTTTGCGTCTCTACCCCACACTCGCAAGAATGGTTTTCTCTCGCCTCTCTGCTCCACACTCTCCAAGAACGGTTTTCCCTTTGCCTCTCTATCCCACAATCTCCAAAAATGGTTTCCCTCGCTCTCTCTACCCCACACTCTCCAAGAATGGTTTTCTCTCGCCTCTCTACCCCACACTCTCCAAGAATGGTTTTCCCTTGCCTCTCTACCCCACATTCTCCAAGAAATGGTTTCACTCGCCTCTCTACCCCACATTCTCCAAGAATGGTTTCACTCGCCTCTGTACTCCACACTCTCCAAGAATGGTTTCCCTTGCCTCTCTACTCCAAACTCTCCAAGAATTGTTTTCCCTTGCCTCTCTGCCCCACACTCTCCGAGAATGATTTGCCCGGTTTTCCCTCGCCTCTCTGCCCCACACTCTCCAAGAATGGTTTCCATCGCCTCTCTGCCCCACACTCTCCAAGAATGGTTTCCCTCGCCTTTCTACTCCACACTCTCCAAGAATGGTTTTCCCTCGCCTCTCTGCCCCACACTCTCTCCAAGAATGGTTTCCCCTCGCCTCTGTACTCCACACTCTCCAAGAATTGTTTTCCCTCGCCTCTCTACCCCACACTCTCCAAGAATAGTTTGTTTCGCCTCTCTACCCCACACTCTCCAAGAATGGTTTCCCGTTTTTTCCCTCGCCTCTCTACCCCACTCTCTCCAAGAATGGTCTTCCCTTGCCTTTCTACCCCACACTCTCTGAGAATTTGCCCGTTTTCCCTCGACTCTCTACCCACACTCTCCAGGAATGGTTTTCCCTCTCCTCTGTCTTCCACCACTCTCCAAGAATGGTTTCCCCAGTTTTCCCTCCCCCTCACCTCTCTACCCCACAGTCTCCAAGAATGGTTTTCCTCGCCTCTCTCTACTCCACACTCTCCAAGAATGGTTTTCCCTCACCTCTCTGCCCCCACACTCTCCGAGAATGGTTTTCCCTCCCTCTCTCTATCCCCACACTCTCCAAGAATGGTTTTTCTCTCGCCTCTCTACCCCACACTCTCCAAGAATGGTTTGCACGGTTTTCCCTCGCCTCTTTACTTCACACTCTCCATGCATGGTTTTCCCTCGCCTCTCTACCCCACACTGTCCAAGAATGGTTTCCCCAGTTTTCCCTCACCTCTCTACCCCCACACTCTCCAAGAATGGTTTTCCCTCGCCTCTCTACTCCACACTCTCCAAGAATGGTTTTCCCTCGCCTCTCTACCCCACACTCTCCGAGAATGGTTTTCCCTCGCCTCTCTACCCACACTCTCCAAGAATGGTTTTTCCTCGCCTGTGTACCACATGCTCTTCAAGAATGGTTTTTCCCTCGCCTCTCTACCCCACACTCTCTGAGAATGGTTTTCCCTCGCCTCTCTACTCCACACTCTCCGAGGATGTTTTTTCCCTTGCTTCTCTACCCCACACTCTCCAAGAATGGTTTTCCCTCGCCTCTGTACTCCACACTCTCCGAGGATGGTTTTCCCTCGCCTCTCTACCCCACAGTCTCCAAGAATGGTTTTCCCTCGCTTCTCTACCCCACAGTCTCCAAGAATGGTTTTCCCTCGCTTCTCTACCCCACAGTCTCCAAGAATGGTTTTTCCCTCGCTTCTCTACCCCACACTCTCCAAGAATGGTTTTCCCTCGCCTCTCTACTCCACACTCTCCGAGAATGGTTTTCTCTCGCCTCTCTACCCCACACTCTCCAAGAATGGTTTGCACGGTTTTCCCTCGCCTCTCTACTTCACACTCTCCATGCATGGTTTTCCCTCGCCTCTCTACCCCACACTGTCCAAGAATGGTTTCCCCGGTTTTCCCTCGCCTCTCTACCCCACAGTCTCCAAGAATGGTTTTCCCTCGCCTCTCTACTCCACACTCTCCAAGAATGGTTTTCCCTCGCCTCTCTACCCCCCCACAGTCTCCAAGAATGGTTTTCCCTCGCCTCTCTACTCCACACTCTCCAAGAATGGTTTTCCCTCGCCTCTCTACCCCACAGTCTCCAAGAATGGTTTTCCCTCGCCTCTCTACTCCACACTCTCCAAGAATGGTTTTTCCCTCGCCTCTCTACCCCACAGTCTCCAAGAATGGTTTTCCCCCTCGCTTCTCTACCCCACAGTCTCCAAGAATGGTTTTCCCTCGCCTCTCTACCCCACACTCTCCAAGAATGGTTTTCCCTTGCCTCTCTCTGCCCCACACTCTCCAAGAATGGTTTTCCCTCGCCTCTCTACCCCACAGTCTCCAAGAATGGTTTTCCCTCGCTTCTCTACTCCACACTCTCCAAGAATGGTTTTTCCCCTGCCTCTCTACCCCACACTCTCCAAGAATGGTTTTCCCTTGCCTCTCTGCCCCACACTCTCCAAGAATGTTTTTCCCTTGCCTCTCTACTCCACACACTCTCCAAGAATGGTTTTTCCCTCGCCTCTCTACTCCACACTCTCCAAGAATGGTTTTCCCTTGCCTCTCTGCCCCACACTCTCCAAGAATGGTTTTCCCTTGCCTCTCTGCCCCACACTCTCCAAGAATGGTTTTCCCTCGCCTCTCTACCCCACACTCTCCAAGAATGGTTTTCCCTTGCCTCTCTACCCCACACTCTCCAAGAATGGTTTTTTTCCCCACACTCTCCAAGAATGGTTTTCCCTGCCTCTCTACCCCACACTCTCCAAGAATGGTTTCCCCGTTTTCCCTCTCTCTTCTCTACCTCACACCCTCCGAGAATGGTTTTCTCTCACCTCTTTACCCCACACTCTCCAAGAATGGTTTCCCTTGCCTTCTACTCCACACTCTCCAAGAACGGTTTCCTTCGCCTCTCTGCCCCACACTCTCCAAAAATGGTTTCCCTCGCCTACTCTACCCCACAGTCTCCAAGAATGGTTTTCCCTCGCCTCTCTACCCCACACTCTCCAAGAATTTTTTTTCCTTCTACCATATCCGCTTTCAAATGGGTATGGACATAAACCTGAGTAGATGTAAATGATCAATGCAACAAACGGAAGTATTTCATAATTTATTTTAGACATAGTCACCGCCAACAATGTTTTGGCTATTGCCACGATAATAAATCGACATCAGCCCCCCACCCCCTTGTCTGTCTGTCTGTCAGTCTCTCTGTGTGTGTGTGTGTGTGTGTGTGTGTGTGTGTGTGTTAGCGACGTCGAGCAGGCAAGGCGTGTCCCCACTCGCTCTCGCCAGTGACAAGTTGTTTTGAACAGTTTCCAGCGTGTCAAACACCGAAAATGACTAGCTCACTGGAGGCCTACCGAAAATCCATCGACTGTTTTTTTTTTCTTCAGTATTTTACAGAGCATCCTCTTCAAACAAAGCAAAGATTGGTGCAGATAGAATCAAAGGACTGAAAATGAAAAACTACATTGCAAGTATTGCACCGTCCACCATTCTTGTTCTCCTGATGATCGGCAGCAATGAAAACCGGCCCGGCTCTAGAGACGGCCAACCAGTAGGCAGTGACCATGAAGCTGAACGCAACGACCAAGGTAAAATTTCCTTTCTCGCTCCTCGCTGACTCAAATTCTTGGCGCCGTTAATGATTTGTCACGCGCTGTATACCGTATAGAGAGGAACCAAGGGAAGCAAGCACCATGTTGGATGAACGTCTCAGAGAGACAAGAGAGATGTTTGGTGGCTGATGTAGACGCTGTCACTGGAAAAGAAAAATGGAACAGCTGGGAAACGAAAACGAAGAGTTCCTTCAGAGACTTAAGCGGATGGAAGACACCATCGGTCATTCAGAGAGTTATTCCAAGAGAAATAACGTGCGTTTCTCTGGAATCCTAGAAAGAGCAAGGGAGACATAGAAAGACTGTGAGGGAAAGGGTTCAACGCATATTGAAAGAAAAATGGATACTTTTGCGCAGGAGTTGCAGTCATCTGTGCTCATAGAGCTGGGAAAGCAGTCGTCATTATGATGTCGAACAAGAAAAAGGAAAAGGCCCTGGCCGCAACAAAGAATTTTGGTGGAAGGAAAAGCAACATTCCTGTTTTTTTCTCTTCCTCATTCTGTCAAGAATGGTTTCCACAGTTCCTTCTTTTCTCTCTCTCCATTCTTTCATCAACATGATCTTTCTCTTTGCTGTACATTTTCAGATGCAAATTACCACATATTTTTTTGTTATTAATCATATTTGTATATGTTTGACAATATTGTGGTAAAAAAAAAAATCCGTGAAACATATTACAGATGAGTTATCTTTTTTTTCTGTTTGAATGGATCTGAGTGAGAGTTCAATGTATGCTGAGGAAAGTTTTTGTTGTGTTGTTGTTGTTGGGTACAACAAACACATACACAACAAACAAAAATCACAAGACACAATCCTCTGAGTTTTTGCTAACTACAAGCACATAATGGCAAACAAACACATCCGCTCACTCCACTTACTCCCCCTCCCTTCCCCATCCACCCACACCCCCACTTTCTCTCTTCTTTTCATTTAATGATACACATACACATGCACATATCAAATCCAGGTATCTTATAATTTGGATTATCAATTTTCAAATATATACTTCATAATTGATCCAGTTAGTGTTAAATTTTAGCATATTCAATTGTACAGTTGCTATGTATTTTTCAAAGATTATATCTTCTCTAAGTATTTTTAGAAATACTGCTAATGAAGGCTTACATTTATTTATTTTACAGCTAAAAATGTAGTGTTTGGCTATCAGAATTATAAGATCAAATGTTGTATCAGTTTGTGGAATTGTCATCTGCTGCTCCAAATATTATTGTGTTTTCAGTCAGAGACAGATTATTCGCTATTAAACACTTTCCTTTTATTAATTCTTGCAAAGATTTCCAGAATTCACTGACATGTATGCATCTCCAGAACATATGTTCAATGCTGTCTTTTTCCTCATCACAGAAACTACAGTTATAACTTTCTACTATTCCCATTTCTTTCAGAACTACATTTGTTGCAATTATTCGATGCACTATTCTTATTTGCATCCATCATTTTAGCTTAATATCCTTAATTGATGAACTTTTCTAAAGCATTTCTTCCAAGGTATCTGCCGATTTAGCTTCTCCGTCCATTTTGCACAACAGTTTGGTTCCCAGTTATCTTTTACTATAACTCTGTAATAAGTTTTGGAACCTTTATCTACAGAATATATTTTCTTTAGTGCTGTGTTTGACTTCTGCTTCAATGTTATCTTTTATCTCATTCTCAAACCCTTGTTCTCTGATGTATTTTTTAATGGATAATATGCATCCACCATAAGATAGGAAATCTATTTCAATGTTATACTTTGTTCTGAATTCCTCATGGGATAGTGAATCTCCATGGCTTTGAAAAAATTAGATACTCTAAATACATTTCTGTTGTTCCAGTTTTTGTGTTTTAAACAGTTTATTACCTATTTTGATATGTTCATTGTAAAGAATTGGTTCTGCAAGTAGTTCTCTAGCATTTTCTGGTTTTATTTTGTAGTAGAACTGCTTATATGACATGACATGAATACATGTTTCCAGAAACATTGTCTTGAGTGATAATGCACAGATGATTGGGGAGAGTACTTCTCAATGTTCTCAATAACTGGGTATGAAAAAATCAACATGTCTCTCCATCTGTGTGTGTGTTGTTTGTCTCAGTCTTTTTATCCATGTTAATTTTAATGCAGTGATGAGAGCATTTATGTCAGGTAGATTCAACCCACCATCCTGTACATCTTTAATAACTGTTTTTCGACTAATTCTATCTTGTTTTTTATTCCATACAAACCAGTAACATAAATCTTGTAATTTTTTAACAAATGTGTCAGGTGGATTTGGAAGCATCAACCATAGGTAAGTTGCTTCCAAATCCACCTGACACATTTGTTAAAAAATTACAAGATTTATGTTACTGGTTTGTATCAACCATAGGTAAGTTAGTTTTGACAGAATTAATGATTTTAAGACAGCAATTCTTCCTAAGGGGGTAATGATTCTCTTAAGCCAAATTTTAAATAGTGCCTTCACTTCTACCATTCTATCTTTGTAGTTTCTTTTTTCCATGTGTTTTAAGTCCTGAGAAAACCAAATTCCTAATATTTTGAATTCTTTTGGATTCCAGATCATCTTTAAATGTTCCATATATCTTATTTCACTATGCTTTTGTCTTCCAAGCCAAAAACTACTTGTGTTTTCTCTTTGTTTAAGAATAAACCTGATGTTTTCCCAAACCTATCAAGAATCTCGATGTCTTTTTTCAAATGATTTCTTATTCCCTGTGTTCATCAGTTGAGTGTCATCAGCAAATTGTGATATCTTGTGTGTTTTCTCCCCAATTTGTATACCTTCAATACTATTTTCTTCTCTGATCATTACGGATAATATTTCTGCACATAATACGAAGATTATCACGTGTACTTTCTGGTATACCTCTGATTACGTGGGGGGTCTAGTTTTGTCCATGCCGCTTCAGGGCTAGTTCGTTCAGTTCTGTCGTACGGGCAAGAAACATTTTCAACAGCTGCAAAGACCGTCAAACGACGGAAGATGCATGGTTTAGCCACATCATTCGTCACAACACCCTCCCCAAGACCATCCTTCAAGGTACTGTTGAAGGAAGGCGCAGACGAGGACGGCAGAAAAAGAGCAGGTCCGAAAATATAAAGGACTGGACCAGAATGACCATGCCAGATGTCCTCACGACAGCTACAAACAGAAGAGCCTGGAGAGAAACAGCGGCTGCCTCATCACGTCCCCCCAACGACCCCAGCGGTCAGGGGAATGACTGACTGACTGATTGAGACAGCTTCTCTGCCTTCAAACGCAATAGTTTTCTTTGTAAAGACAACAAAAACCGTTTTGTGAGCATACAAACCAAACCATTTGATTTCATGTAATGAAAATATTGTCAACTAATTCTTGCAACTGTTCAATGGTTTTGTTTCTTTTGGTTTGATTTTTGGAAAAAATATCAGTTTACATTTCTCCACAGAGCGACGTTATCTGCATACAGAGCTAATGTGGCACATTTTGTAATAACCTGTGTGATGTCGTAAAGCATTATCGAGAAAAGTGTTGGAGCGATCACAACTCCATGGGGAACACCCATGTTAATAGTTTAATAGTTGATAATGCTCCATATAGATTGACTTGGATAGTTGTGTCCGATAAGAAAGCTTTTAGAAACTGAAAAAAAAAAAAAAACCCGAGCTCGTATTCCTATTTCATGTGCTTTGTGCAACAATAAGAATGCCATCCTGAATCGTTTTTCTCTATGAACATCGAAAAATGTTGCAAGGGTCGAATGACGCTTAGCTAGAGCTTTTTCTCACATGTGAGGATAAATGAACAATGTGGTCTTTTACTCCTCTATCTTTCCTAAAACCAGCCTGGAATAAATGCAGGACCCCCATTTCTTTCAAGGAAACGTTCTATTCTGTTCTTCTATGACTCTTTCAAAACGTTTTCCAATGTGAGGTGTTTAAGAAATAGGTCGGAAACTAGAGGGATGAGTTTAGGTTTTCCTTGTTTAAGGAGTAGGATAACAGTAGCTTTTTTTCCCAATCTGTAGCGAGCATTCCAGCATTCTAACATGTCTGAAAGAACTCCAATAACTTTGATAAAAGACCCTCAGGAAAATATTTAATCATGTTATAGGAAATAGGATATGAACCTGTGGATATCTTATCTGGCTTTATGCGAGTAAGTGGGAAACAGAGTTCGTGCATGGTTCAGATTGTGTTTACATATGAAGTGTTACTTTCAACGTTGAGCTGCGCAAAGTTTTGGTTTTTATCCTCGACCTCCTTTCTGCGAATTTGTTCAGTCTGTGACGAACACTCAGTTTGACTCATTGAAGCGAAAGTTTTTCTGCGAATAATTAGCCCTTTTCTTTGTTAGTTCTATTAGTTTTATCGTTTACATGGAAAGCAGCCTGAGGAGATAGAATGTTCCCTTGATTTTTAAAAAAATTTCTTTCCGTAATTTAGAACCGTCATCTGGATTTTTAGAACAAGTCACGATCAAATCACCATAACATTGTTTTATAGCAAGAGATACCACCCCCACCACACCGCCTCCCTCCCCAACAGGTTTTTTTTTTTTTTATCTCCCCTATTTCGTGAATGTCTGAAATGTTAAAATTGTACTCTAGGTGTATACCATATCAATATTATTCGGCGCGTCTATTTGCACGTACAGCATGGCTTTTTCATTCCCCCTCCCACTCCCTTCCTCCCTCTTCTCCCCCTTACTCAATTCTTATACACCCATAAGCTGTTCGACTCCTACGAGTAATATGTCAGCCTGTTCCATACTCTGATGATCTTAGACTCCCGTGTATTGCATATACATGTGGCCACATAGAATTGATGTTTCTGGTTATCAGTGTATATGGGCCTATATCGTGTGTGTGTGTGTGTGTGTGTGTGGATCCATTCCGGGTATATATCAATTGCTTTGTGTTGAAGAGTTGTCCTTGCAAACGGAGGATGAATATAAGGACAGGACTCAAAGTAGGACACCATTTGGTCAGAGGGAGAGATAGAGAGTGGCGAAGGTGCGAGGGGAAACGATACTTGAGGGGATAAAAGACTGACTACAATGGGGAGAATCCCCTTTTCTGTTTCTTTTTATTATGTCATTTCTTTTCACGCGCGCGCGCGCGCGTGTGTGTGTTAGTGGCCGTACGCGTGTGTTTGTGCGAGCGCACGCGTGCGCATTTGTATGTGTGCTAGTGTGTGAGGGTGTAGGTGTGTGTAGTGTGGTGTGGTGTGGTGTGTGCGTACACACACACACACACACACACACACACACACACACACACACACACACACAGAATGAAGACAGTACAAAGATGAAAAAAACAACAACAACACAATCGTCAAACATTCTGACAATCTTAGATTTCCAGGCGAAGGCGAGGAATGCTAATAAATAAACGGCACAGCACGTGGGCCCATAAAAAAAACATGACGTATTCTTGACATGGACAATTTTTACCCAGCTGTCGTTCCCTTTTTGAGGTTTTCTTTACTACGCAGTTGACGCATGATTTCAAAGTAATGCAAACATCGTTAACATGCCAAACTGAAATTCCGTGTCCATTTCGTGAGACAAATGGCACCACAGACTGAATTGCATAACCAGGTTATCTCATTCACTGGGTGACTGCATCGGGGAATTAACTCCAACAACAACAACAACAACAACAGAAGCAAAAAGAAACATAAATACTGACAACGACAATGATAAAACTTTTCATGTGAAGTTAGGGCTCTTTACATGAACATTCTACACGAGACACAAAGGGAGGGAATGGGGTTTGGGTGTGTGGGGAAAGCAGCAGGGGGGGGGAAAAGGGAGGGTGGGCGAAGGATGTGTGTGTGTGTGTGTGTGTGTGTGTGTGTGTGTGTGTGTGAAATCACAGAAGAGAAAATTGAACACGCAGCTGCAGCGAAATGAAAGGTGAGAAGTCCGTGAACAAAAAGCAGGAAGAGATGCAGACGAGCGGGATTTGTGGACGAGAATGCAAACAGCAGAGGCACAGACAGACAGAAAGAGATCATTCACCAAAAGTGTTGTTAAAGGTAGGTGGAACAGAGAGAGACAGACTGTCGCAACATCAGCGGGTTACTAGGTCATGAACTCCAATGCCTGGTGGTAAATTAAGCACTAGACCACGAAACACAATACCAGCTGACCTATAAAATGGTGGTGGAGATAGAGAGTCGCTGACAATTGCAATACTCGGTGATGTATACAATACTTGGTGGTGAATACAATGCTTGGTGGTGAACACAGTACTACTTAACGAATATAACGCTTGATGATGAATGCAGTACTAGGCCAAGTGACGAGTACAATACTTGGTAGCAAAAACAGTACTAGGCAACGAATATAGTATTTGGTGGTGAATGCAGTACCAGGTGACGAATACAATACTTGATGGCGAATACAATCGTTGGTGGCAATCCTTGGTGACAAATGGTATACTTTTGATGAACACAGTGCCAGATGACGAATTCAATGTTTGGGGATCAATTCAATAGGAGGTGAGTGATACAATACACTTGGTGAATACAGTCTTGGTGACGAAAACTATGCATGCTGGTGAATGTAATACTTGATGGTGAATACGGTACTTGGTGTGAATACAGTGGTAACTATAGTATTGGTGGTAAACACAACACTTAGTGGCAAATACAGTATCTGGTAATGGGTACAAAACTTTGTAGTGATTGCATTGTTGGTGGTGAATACAATGGCAAAGACAACACTTGAAGTGGATGCAGTGCTTTGCAACGAATACAATATTTGGTGATAAATATAGTGGCAAAGTCTGTGAAGACGTGGCTGAGCTCTCTCTGGTACGTTAAAAATTTGTTCAGTGGTGATTCTGCTGCAGAATCCAGTCTGTTCTACGGCAATGACGATATCTGCTTGCGGTTACAATCTATTCAAAATGATTTTCCATTACTTTGGTTATGCAGCTGATCAACCTGATCGTGCAGTGCATCTGACAGTGTTGGAGATTTCCTTCCTGGGGAAGGGTGACGATAAGTGATTGAGACCATGACGTAGGCAGCTCCTCATTGTGTCAGATTTTGTTGTAGAGGGCAGTTAGGATATCCGTTACCGCATCTTCGCCATGTTTCAAGAATTCTAGAGGATGTAGTTGATGCCTGCAGCCTTTCAACATTTCAGCGATTTGACTGCAGCTATGGTTTTTCTTCACGGAATATTTTGAAACAATCCTCATTTATTAATCTTGTGCTGTTAGCTCATCTTCGTGTCTTGCGCTCTGTTGCAGAGTTCAGAGCAGGCTTCAGTCCACCTGTTAATGATGTCTCCTTCCAGTGCGTCAGACAGTTGCCATCTTTGTTCTGAATGGTGCCGACTTTACTCTGCTTTGGTTTGGCCTTTCGTAAAACGAAAAGGCTTTTTTGTTCTTGGTGTCTAGCTTTTTTTCAATGTCCTTACGCTCTTCAATCCAGCTTTCCTTTGCCTTCTTTATTTCTTCACTAATTCTCTTGTTTACAGCACTGCTTTTCTCCCCCAAAGTCTTCTTGAGTGGTTTTAAGGACCTCTAGTATCACACATCTCCAATATGTTGCTTGAAATCCATGTTTCCAGTCTGCTTATTCCTAGGATCTTATATTGCTGTTTTAGTCATCGCTTGGTTGAAATTAAACGTGTGGGCTTCAGGAAATGTTTGCCGATGTCAGGTAATTTCTGCTCGTCGAAATCGAATTGAGACAGTTGTTTTTCACTCTCCTCTTGTTTTTCAAACGTACTTTAAAGTTCATCATGACAAGGCCGTGGTCACTACCAATATATCAGCTCTTGGAAATGTCCCTCTTTTACCTCCATTAATGCCAGACCTGTAACAGTTCTTCACAAAGATATATTCTATCTGTCTGTGACACTGGCCGTTTGTGGAGTGCAGTGTCCATCGTCGGGATGCTGTATGCTTACAAAGAGTGTTAGCAAGAACAGTCTTCACCTCTGGCAAATCCTAGCACACGTAGCCTCTGTCATCGATGATCTCATGACAATAGGGGCAGCAGAAATTCTTACCATCTTCTCGGGCATCTGCGCCAACCTTGGCATTCCAGTTTCCACGATCGATGAGGGTGTCTTTCTTGTCAACCTTATTGATGACCGTTTGGAGCTGAAAGGAGAATTCGTCAGTCTTATTATCATAGTCTGATGTAGGACCATGTATATGCACTACCGTAATTTTTAAATGGTTTCGCTCGCTGGCGTACGGTTATAATCCTGCTGGAAACAGGGCAGACTCGTAATTGGTGTAGCACAGGACATGCCCTTATTCCACCGTACTTCAGAGACGCTAAGAATGTGCAAGAAGTATCTGTGTATTTTATGGGATAGTTCTTTCAATTTTTCAATCTGCCTGAATATTTTAAGATTCCAGGTGGCAAATGTAACGATGAGCAGAGAGAATTCTACTCCGTCTCATAGATTTCAGGAAGGCGTTCCCACAGAGTCTGGCTGGGGACGCTATGGGTCACGATGAAGAAATCTAACGTCGTGCAGAAGCTTATTAACTCCACCCGGCAATTATGCTCCAAAGCGAATAGTGCGCTGCTCATGTAGGTGGTTGTTGTAGAATGTTCCCACACTTTAGTTGGAGTTCGTCGGGGATGCTTTCTATCTCCCTCAATTTTCAACATATTGCTGGAACGCACCATGACTGGTGCACTTGAAAATCAAAATCATGTCAGCACAGGAGAAAATCTGTTACAAGCCTTTGATTTGCAAATGACATCACTAGCCTCGCAGGCAGTAAACAAGCACTCACTAAAGCTTGCTGAACGAATGGGAAAAAAAAAAACACCACGTAAAAAAAGATATGGCGTAGAAATCCGCGCCGAGAAGACCAAGTTGATAGCGAGCCACAAAACCATCATCAATGATAATTTATCTGTCCATGACCAAAAGCTAGAATCTGTTTAACAATTCACTTATTTGGAATCCATTATTAGCAGTGAGAGATGAATACAAAAAAAATCCTCTTAGGGCCAGTAAAGATAAACAAAGCACTGTCTAGATTAAAACCCATACAAATGGACAAGAACATCCTAACGGAACACAAGATCTGGCTCCAGCATGCACTGGTATATTCCATCTTCCTGTACACATGCAAGACATGAAACCTCACAGTGGATCGGGAAAGAAGCATCCAATCCATTGTAAGGTATCTATCTATATCTATCTATCTATCTATCTATCTATCTATCTATCTCTATCTATCTGTCTGTCTATCTGCCTGCCTGCCTGCCTGCCTGTCTGTCTGTCTGTCTGTCTGTCTATCATATCACCAGTTAACAAGTTCATCAAACCGTCAGTGCAGAGGACCACACAAAGATCTACTGAGATCAATCAGGAAAGAAACTACGTTGGAGTGGTATGTAACAAGATCCCATGGCTTCGCTGAAACAGTCCTCCAGCGTGCTGTTGAAGCATGCAGAGGAGAAGACAAAAATGGACCGATAGCATTGCAGAGTGAACAGGGAAAACTTCGGCAGAGACCCAAGACTTTGCACACAACTGACAGAACTGGAAGAACCTGGTGAACTGTTCCTCAGTGGTGCCCTAGTGGCTCCCCGCGGCGTTATGGGGAGAGAGAGAGAGAGAGAGAGAGAGAGAGAGGGGGGGGGGGGGGGGGGGGGGGAGAGAGAGAGGCATTACTTTGTGGTGTTAACAATAGTTTTAGTGAACACAATACTTGGCGGTGAATACATCACTTAATAGTGAAACAATACTTGGTAGTCAGTACAAGGCTCGGCATTGAATACCGCACTTTGCAGTCAATACAGTAGTCTAGTGAATTATCTCAGACAAGTAAGGGAGTCGTGTTGGGTATCACTTTGGGCGCTTTTCTTTGCACGGCATTTTTTCCTTTTATTAATTAGACAGGTGTCAAGCGACGTGCCCAGTATATTTCCTGTAATCTCTGACTGACCTCAGTTTTGAACTGATTCCCATCTTTGTCTATTGTGAATTGGTGTCAAAAGTCGTTGGTACCATCACATGACAGGTACCTTGGCCGAGATTGTAGATTTGATGGTGGCTGCGTTGAACCTCGTGAATCAAGAGGGAGCAGGAACGTCCTGTGTTTTTTGCTAGCACATAGTGTATCTCTCCTAGTGTCTGATCCCCCACCCCCGCCTCCTTCATTTGCTTTCTCTTTGATTCCACAGCAAAGGGTATCTTCACATGCATTGAATACCAAAGTGGAAGTTTATATACGATCAGTCAACGAGTGTATTTTCACCTAAAATTTCATACAGCCATAGACTCAGTTCAAAAGTTGAGTTATTCTAGGTCTGCCAGGAATCAGAGATGAACGGGGATACTGAAAACATATTTCATAACTGCGTACTTCATGATGGCTCACACACTACATTTCTTCGATCAGGTGACGACAAAATCACAAAGTAAATTCCACTTAAAAAAAAAAGACAGGCATTTTTTTTTCATTTTCAAATCGCGTATGGTAACTCCACATCACAGGAGGATGAACGGCAAAAGGTGTGACTTAAAGTCATCATTTATTTGCCGAGCCATAGTTAGAGATTGCTTCCTTTCAGAAGACACTGTCATGTTTATCAGACAGTCCTCATCAATTTTTAAGAAATCATCATTTGACAGAAAAAATCTGCAAATCATTTATGTGATGTCACACTTCCAAATAATGATTTATATTCAGATTATTACCTCTGTTACAGAGGGGATGTTCTTCTACCCTCGTCTTTGAATTTGTTTGTCAGTTTATAACCGACTGCAAAAATGCGCAGGTGGGTCCCCCAGTCTTTAACAGCACACTGATGCGAACAGTTGCAGTGGGAGTTGTGAGTGAGAGTCACTCTCAACTGAACTGTGAAGTCCTATAGCTGAGTAGAGTGCAAAACACAACTCGGAAGCAGCAGACACCCAAGCCTCAGCAGAGATGTTGGCATTGATTGCCTCCCAGTTATGAATAACTCCACCTTGCACCTCTACCAGTCATCTATAACTTTTTATTCTGCTCAGTTGTGAGTGGTTTTCTCGCTCGCTCACAAAATCTCTCCACAGCAACTTTCCAGTTCAGTGTGCAGATGAAGACTGGGTGATCCAGTTGAAATATATACGTAATAACTTTTTATCAAGTCTGAGTCTGAAAACACTTAGGAGAACTCCAACCCAAGATTAATGAACCATGGTGGACAGATGGAATGTGGGTCATGGACAAACTGACTGACTTTCTGTATGGATTCGTGCAGCAGATCTGGATCAAAGAGTCATCCAGGACCCGTGAGCAAAGTAGCACTGAAACTCAGCCAATTTTAAGGCAATATATGGGGGGAAAATAGACTGACCTAAGTATGAACTCAGCAATTTTTTGCTGTGGATTTGTTTCGCGGATACGATTCAAGGGGGAGATTTACGATCTGTTTGACCTTAATGGAAATCAACGATCTTCCAAATGCCTTTAAAATTCTGTCATCATTTCTGCCACCTTTGATCAGAACGTCAGGCTGTCACTAGTCCACCTCATAACAGGGACAAAAAGGTGGCTATCAAGTGTCATTATACGACTTACGATCACGTATTTGCCTAAGTCTTTGTAGGTATTAACACTGCTACACATCAGTATCATATTGCCTACTGAGTTACAGCAGATGAAAAGACTAAAATCTGCACATACAACAGAGGCAGAAACTCACTAGAAACGCTTGCTCTGTCACCAGGGAAGACTGACCGCGGAGCAGCACAGCGAAAGTGGTTGATGAGCATGAGTCGACTGTCGACATTGCTGGTCATAGCGATGACCTGCAGAGTCTGGCCACCCACGGAGAGCAAGCGGGTAGTGGTGTTCCCCTCACCGCACACCAGCCCACACCAAATACCACTCATCAACATAGCTCATGAGCTGGTCAAGCTGGGTCACGAGGTTTGGTTGACCATGCCGGAATATTTGGTGGCCAAAGGGCGTACTGGACACGTCAAATCTGCGGATCGTGGAATATTCAACCGTGCTGAACGCGGAAGACGCTGCCCTGCACGCGACGCGAGACAGATATTTCAGTGGAAAAGGACAGGATTATATAGGGCTTGTAGACACCATGAAACGTTTCAGTAGCATACTTCTAAGGAACAACTCATTTTTCGAAGTGATAAAGAATATTAGGCCCCAGTTCATTATCATTGACAGTGCTCTTGTAAAGATGTTCTGTGTTATTCCTTATCGTCTAGGAGTTCCGTTTGCTTTTGTTGGATCAGCCTTCGACCCTTTGGGACAAAGAATCCATTTCGCCTGTAGTGACGCCCGCACCGGTCTTGCCCTTTACTGATCATATGGACTACACCAGAAGATTAGTAACTACAGCATTTTATTTCATGAGCGCGATCAGGGATATATCGGTCTATCCTGATGCTGTTGCAGCCTATGCCCCTGAAATGCCCTACCTGCCCATTGACATGCTCGTAGCAGGGCAGAGATCTGGTTGGTGGAGATGGACCACATACTGGACTATGCCAGGCCTAGTATTCCCAATGTGAAGCTCATTGGCGGCACGGCCACAGGTCCAGCCAAACCTCTGTCAGCCAAAGTTCCAGTCCTTCATGGACAGTGCACACACAGGGGGTGGTCATCGTGTCTTTCGGCAGCTACGTCCTGAACCTTCCCAAGGAGTTAAGTGACAAAGTCCTGCAGATGTTGAAGCAATTCCTTTGAAATCCATCTTCAGGTCTAACCTGACCTCACCTGATCCTGAGAAGATCCTGACTGCAGCATGGATTCCCCAGAACGACCTGCTGGCTCACCCCAATACCAAGGTATTCTTCAGTCACTGTGGCAATAACGGCCAGTACGAGTCCCTCTATCACGCCGTGCCTATTGTGGCAGCACCCCTGTTCGCTGACCAGCCTTACAACGCAGAACGCGCACGTGTAAAAGGCTTTTCAGAGACGGTGGACTTGAAAACGACTACAGCAGACGAAATGGTAAAGGTCGTAATGCAAGTTGCCACAGAGCAGCGCTACAAGCAGGCGATCAGCGTAGCATCAGAGTTGTTTCGAATTGAGTTTGGGATTCCTGCGGAACGAGCGGCATTCTGGTTGGATCACGTGATGAAATATGGCGGAGGCCACATGCGATCAGCCGGACAGGACATCCCGTTTTATCAGTTCGTTGGCCTTGACATATGGATCACCGTAACAGCTTGTGTTCTGATCAGTCTGTCTTTGCTCCTGCTTTGCTGTCTCTGGAGTGTGAAATGGTTATGTCACCGACGACGAAAGGCAAAGGAAGAGTGACACAGCCAAAGGGTACACCGATACGTGTTATCTTCATACTTTGGCGCGTGTCAGTGGTATTTCACAGGTTTTATTGCCTCTAGCCTGCCTGTTTAAAACCACCCCCCCCCCCCCCCCCCCCCCCCCAAAAAAAAAAAAAAAGAAAGAAAGAAAAAGAAAAAAATGATTACTGATCTGAAAGAAGCGAGTGTATTCGTGGTCATTTGTATAGTTTGTATACGTCACCAAAGTGAATCAAATATCAGAATGAATGATGCAATAGCGGGGAGTGGATCTGAATCGTTTCTATGGCTTGCATATGTCGCCAGATTTGCTGCAACATCAAGAACGAATGACACAAATAAAAAAGAGTGAATGTGCGATCATTTCGATGGTTTTCATATGTCGCCACATGGAACAAAACATTATTTATAACGACCTATCCAAAGAAGAGTCGGTTTAACTTTTCTATCATTGGTGCAGGCTGTCGCAAGATTGAGTGAAATAACTGTGAAAGAACGGCCCCAAAAGACGACAATGGATCTATGGTCATTTAACTGATTGTACATGTCATCTGATGGGCTGAAACACTGAGAGCGAATGAACTAAAATGTATGAAAAATGATTCACTAATGTGTCTGCTTATGTGTATGTCGCCAGATTGAATAAAACAGTTGTGAAAGAATTGTCTCAAAAGAAGAAAGTGGACATATGATTTTCATGGTGTGTAAATGTCGTCAGATTGGTTAAAACTTTACTGAGAACGAGTGATCTCGTGGATTGAAGCTATTTTTTTCTGTGGCTTGTGTTTGTCACAGGAAAAATAAAAATGATAAAAAATACAATTGTGAAAGATGGATCCAATGAAAAAAAAAAAAAAAAGGTGGATTAGTAATTGTTTCTACGGTTTGCATACTTTGCATTATTGGCTCTTGCTTTATTGACATGTACTATGGTGTCCGAATATGATCAACACTTTTATTGTATGAAGCAAAGCAAAGTGTGAGGTTAACAATCTAGTAGAAAGTGGTGTATTTCCAAACAAAGAGAATCGCTTCCTGTATGTTGCATACATATACACAACTTAAAACATTATTGCTTCACAGTTTGTATGATTTAAGAAATATGACTACAACTATTTTCGAACTTGTTGCTCTCAGGTGGAGTATGGGAGTGGTGCCAGAAAAGTATACTTTGAAGATAGCTGTTTAGAGCTGGAGATAAACAGGCTGTGTAAAAAAAAAAAGTATTTGAAAGTGGACTAGATATGAAAATTCATGAAGATTTATCAGAGGATTTATAGTTACGACTGGTGTGGTAAAAACGAAATGTGAACAATAATTTTAAAATGAGCTTACTCGCAGAAAGACAGACACTTGTAATTCTACGAAGAAACAGGAAGTGGACCACTCAAAATCGTTGCCCAGACGGGATGATCCAGATGGAAACAAAGTGCCTTTGTAATATCCAAAATGATGCAGGCCACAACAGTTCGTTGGTTAAGTGCCGGGCTCGTGATCCTGGGATTGCGAGCCGTTTTAGTACAGTATGGTTTTTTTTTTTTTTTTCCTCGGAGTCAACATCGGTTCTAATTCCATCATAGTCTTCGAATGACACATTAAACCGAGGTTCCGTGAGTAAACACACGTGTAATCAGCTGATAGGTTTGTTCTTACGGTTGGTGCTTTCGTAGGCAACAGTTCGCGAAGTGATGTTTGATTAATACAGAAAAAGGTGTGAATTCAGTTTACCTTCTGCCTTTTTCTCTCATTTCATGTTGTTTTGAATTGCATTTACGGACCTCCCCCCCCCCCCCCCCGGCCCCTCACACACACACATAGGCGCGCGCGCACGCACTCATCGACGCACTCACACACACACACACGCAGCCACACAAACCAGAGCGCACGTGCATGCGCGTGCACACTCAAACACACACGCGCACACACATGCTCACACACACATAAACACAGAAAAACACACATGCGTGTCCGCGGGCACTTACCCGTACGCACACACACACGCTCGCACACGCATACATTCATACACACACCTTACCCACGCATGCACAGACACTAACACAAAATCACGCACACAATACACACACACACACACACACACACACACACACACACACACACACACACACACACACACACACACACACACACACACACACACACACACACACACACTTCATTCATTCAATTCAATTCAATTCAATTCAATTCAAATTTAATCCTTTGACCCCTGTTGGGGCATGGAGGATACAAATGTAACAAAGAGAAATACGAAACTCACTCAGAACAATGTGTGAACATAGTTGCGAAATGCTGAATTCTGGTGAACTGTAATGATCTCATTAAACAATCTTCCCATTTTTTTTTTTTAGAAACTTACTAATATTCAGACAAATGCGTCTTCCTTTCTGAAATAAATTACAAAAGTTGAAAACAGACTTTGGTTTTAGATATTTTTTTAGGGATGAATTTTTCACGAAGTTCATTATATTTTGGACATTCCATGATCCAATGAAATTCATCTCCAGTTTCACTCATTTCACATGTTAAACTTTGTCATTAAATCTGCACACACACACACACACACACACACACACACACACACACACACACACACACACACACACACACATTCGCGAATTTATATAGGCACGCGTGTGCACATTTTGTACACATGCACACATACATACATGCACATAACCCTTTCTCTCACACACAAAACACACTACAAAGCGCGCGCGCGCGCACGCACGCACGCACGCACGCACGCACACACACACACACACACACACACACACACACACACACACACACACACACATCTGTTTGCTGTTTTTTTTTTTTTACCATAGCAGCAGATTTAATGACAAAGTTTAACAATGTCCGTGCTGTCAAGAACATTCCGTACTCGTCTGCCTTGTAATGGTCCCTTTAGATCAGTCACTTTTCCGATAGGCTTTTAGATCCCCTTTCTTGGCGATCCAGCCTAAAACAACAACAGATGTCTTACACTCCCCAACCTCCTGAAAAGGAAACTACAAAGTGTTCGAATACGGAGACATAAATCAGCCAAAAATCATATTCATATCTACTGATGGAATCCTCAAACATTCTTTTAAATATGAAAGCCAGTTAGTTTACAGTTGTTGATCGATGAAAATAACAAGAGAAGTATATGTTTCAGAACTAAGAAGCATCCCCCCCCCCCCCCCCCCCCCCCCCCCCCCCCCCCCCCCCCCCCCCCCCTCCGCCCTTAAACATTGCATTACAGTATCGGCATCAGAAGTGTAGAGGGTGGGAAGGGAGCGGGAAGTGGGGAGGAGGGGGTAATGATAAATGCTGTTTCAGGACGTCGGTGCTTTGGGGATGGCTCTTCGTTTGTCTTTCAAACTGGTGCCAGTAGAGGTCGCGGATTCGCGAGTCCTGGGGCTACATTCGCGTCGGAGCATTCGTTTTCGTCCTGTTTTCAGCACTAAGAGCAGATTGCCCTTATCAGTGCTACCGATTTTACCCAGTTCATGACGGCAGATTTGCGACGTCACCGAGAAGACGCAGAGATGTGAAATATTCTATAAAGACACCTATGTGCGCATGATGAAACTGGCTTCCATCGCACCTTTCTGTCTGTTTCTGAGGTAATGAGGTCGACAGACAAGAGCCTAAGGCCTTTGTCACGTTGACTCTGTTACTAGGTGAAAATTCCCCATGCCAAAGAGGCCCACACTGTTTGAGTATCCTAAAACTGTTTTGTTCAAGTTATGACACTACAACATTCCCATAGCAAAAGGTCACACTTTTGAACCATGGCACCCCACCCCCAGCTGCTCACCTGGTTCACAGCCTTATCACTGAGATCCTGTATGTTTGTTTGTTTATCTTTGTGTTTTTATTTTCATTTTTTCTCTGGTTTTGTTTGTTTGTTTGTTTGTTTTTTTTTTTTGGCTTTCTACTGCACCATACCAGTGAAGTGGGAACGGAATAAATCAAAAGAAAAAAAAACTTTCAATCGTGCGAACAACTTGAAGATAATTAGCTCTCATGCTCCATCTGATAATTAAGCGAGACACAGTCACGTTTCTATAGGCACAGCCATTCTTTGGGTCATAACGCGAAATGGAAGAAATGTATTTCGAAAGACTAGAGCACATTGTGAAATGATTTCACGCGCAAAAGAGCTAAAAAAACTATTCCTTACTACAAAAACAGTGTGTCAGATGGGAAACATAAGGAACGTCCTGATAATACTTATTTCGGCACAAAACACTTTGCAATTCTCGCGTGACATGCCCTTGGTGATTGATATTACCTTTTTCTTCTGATAAAAAAAAAAGTGTTGCATTCTATATTCTGAATGATTATGCTTTGTGTGTGTGTGTGTGTGGGGGGGGGGGGGGGGGGGGGGGGGGGAGAAAGAGGAGGAGGGAGCCAGCATCTCTCTACACGCACAGCCTACGCTGCATGCAAGTTTAGTGAGCAAATATAACGGCTGGAAGAGGTCAGCACTTCCGAAGTATGAATGTGTTATTATCATCATTATTTGACTGATTGATTGATTCATTATTTATCTGTTTATTCGTTGGTTTAATTGTTTGTTTATTTTTTGTAGTTGTCTCATTCACTTTCGTTCCGGCTGTTAAACGACATGTTCTTTCGCGAAAGACAGTTTCGTCATAAAAAAAACTTCAAGTTTGAATTGATGACACACACGAAATTTTCGCCATTGTGGATATTAGTAGGCCTATCTATCTATATCTGCTGATACGGGTAACAAGTTAAACTCCAATGAGAGGGTTCGGTTAGAGTAATAACGTACTGGTGCCTACATTTCACCTGCCTTAAGATTTCTCCAAGTTAGGGTTGAAACAGTCCTGAATTTGGGTCTGTGTAGCCTACCTGTAGAACCTATTTCGGACAGGTTGGCCTTTCTCATGGGGACGTTCCTTCTGGCTGGCACCTTTTTACTAAGCATTCATTGCTGTCAGTAGGGACGCTTAGAAGAAGGTAGGCTGTCGGTGTTACCTTGGAACAGGTACCACTGAACACCACCAAAGTGACCGAGCAGCAGAGCGCGGAGTGTCTTCTAACAGGTTACTTCATCGCAGGCTAATATCTATTTGCTCCTTGAGAGCGAGCTGCCTGTGGCGGCGCTGCCACAGGCCTGTCATGGATGAAGCTGTGTGTGGGATGGTAGGAAGAATGTGCGCCGTGGGACCAAGTGCCACTGGGAGGGTATTAGAGATAGGATCATCCCCCCACCTAGCACCCCCCCCCCCCCCCCCCCCCCCCCCCCCCCCCCCCCAAAAAAAAAAAAAAAGACGCTTTTACGAACTATCGCATGTGCTACATGAGTTTGGCTGCTTATGTTCTTTGTCACTCTGAAACCAAAAGTCTAGCAGTAATGCACAGTCTCCGTGTACCCGAATGAGAAAAAAATATACATAGTACATAAATAGACCAGCGTGCTCTCGCGCACACGAAAGCCAAATTTGCACATCGCGGAGAGGTGGAGGGGAAGGATGATGTGCGCAATGATCTGGATACTCTCTCTCTCTCTCTCTCTCTCTCTCTCTCTCTCTCTCTCTCTCTCTCTCTCTCTCTCTCTCTCTGTGTGTGTGCCGGCGTGTGTGTGTGTGTGTGTGTGTGTGTGTGTGTGTGTGTGTGTGTGTGTGTGTGTGTGTGTGTGTGTGTACTGATGCGATAAAGAACGATCAGCATTATGAACGAGAAGAAGAAAAACTGAAAAGACAATCAAGCAAACAAGATGGCAATACATCACTCACTATTTACTTAAGTCTGGTTGAATCCAGATCAGGCAGCAGAACAAAGAAATCAACCGATAAACCCAACCCTATGCAACCGATAGTTCCGATGGGAACACCACAAAGTTTAGATTTGAACATGTCCGAACATTACACCAAAAGGTACAATGCAATTTATATGGTAGCCGTACAGTGTTCTTCAGCTTGTCGTGATATTAGTGATATATTTCTGTTCACTTGCTTAACAGCTGATAAATAATATTCAGAATGCAGAAGGCAGATGCACTCTAGTGGTGTTCGAAAAACTATGGCAGGTGTTCGAAACGACAGCGTTACCATCCACGAATGTGTGTGTGTGTGTGTGTGTGTGTGTGTGTGTGTGTGTGTGTACATATATATTATCTCAGTTTAAAACACTTCTGTTTACAAAACATAGGCTGCAGAAAACTTAGTACGATCAGTTTAGTATCACTTTCTCTTTCAGTTCTGACTTTCCCTATTTCCGAAAGTGGGGAGATGCACAAAATTTAATGTAAAACATTCCACGAAGTTAGTTGGTGCTCATTGAAAAAACAGTATAAGCAAGAGAAGACAGATTAGCTAGGATCATGGTGGAAAAATAGGAAGGTGATGGTGAAAAATACACGATCCATATACTTGGTGTTAAGGTCCTTCTCGCTGCCTTTACTTCCGTCTTGTGGAAGATCACACTGGCTGCCTTTACGTCCGTCTTGTGGAAGATCATACCCTGATTCCAATTCAGCGGTTGGGGTGACTTTGGTGATCCTTGGGCGTGCGCTGGTTTGACGAGCCGAGTTGTCTGCCTTTTTCCCCGTCAGGTGTCCTATGTCATGTGTTGGAGTCACGGAAGCCTCTTTAGTGTCTGCACCAAAGAACGACTTTCTCTTCGTGCCTTTAGATCTTTCCCGTGGACTGTGGTGCCGTATCAAAACAAAGAGAGTGCAGAGCAGGACCACAAAGCTTTCCACGATGACTCCAATGAGCAGCTGCATAATGGCTGGTACCGTGTCCAGACCTCGTGGCATGACGCTCGTGAAGAAGCTGCTGAAGACAGAGGTGGAGACGAAGATGGAGACAATGAAGGAGACCTTTTCCCCCGACTCAAGGGGAATGAGGAACACCAGGGTGTTCATGTAGGAGGTCATGACGAGGGGCAGAACCAGACATACGGTGTAGTAGGCCGTCTTCCTCTTCATGTCCAGCTGCACCACCGGAACAGCGACCGTCCCTGTGTAGTTCGTTTCTATGTAAAACATCGTGTCGCTTATCTCACGCAAAATCCACTCGTTTTTCTGCGCAAAGGTTTGTGCTATAAAGGGATCAACTTTTGTGAGGTTACATTCACTCGGATGAAGTCTGAGTAAGAGTAGAGAAATAAACTGCATCGCTGTGTGTCATACGGAAATTTAGAGTGGTCGATGGGGCACAATGTCTCCGCCGCTGTGCAGACTGTCGCAGAAACAGATCCGTCACTGGCTACTCTGACCACCTGAGCATATTGCATCAGGTTCTCGCTCTTCTCTGAGTTCACCATGTAGAGATGTGGCGTCCAGATGGAGCCCAAGGGCACCTCCACCAGGTCTACTCCATAATACTCACTAGCGTTCCAGGAGAGGTCCAGGTCTATCCAATCCACTTCCAGGGACAGGGAGCTGATCAAGATTTGCTGGGCGTCGTCAAGCCGCAGCACGGACGAAAATGTCAGTAAAACATGAACCATGACATCAAACCCTCCCTCAGGTGACACCTTCACAGGTGCTACTCTGTGCTTGGCAAAGGAGACACCGGAGACGTATTGCTGGACGTCAAGCATCGCCTGACGTCTTTCCACAGCTTGCGTGGCACGGACGTTTGGAGTCCCTTCTCCAGCTACACCATCAAGACCACTAGCACCATGCCCACACACCATGGTCAACAAGAGGATGTGCACACAGGCAGACATTGCCTCCATGCGCCTACGATACAGTGTGGAGAGACAAGAAGGAGGGAAGCTCGGCCCTCTCACGGACCACTGGGCGGGGTCAGGATTATCTTCTGGTTCCAGAAAGCCAGGTGGCTCACTGAACTTTGCCCGTGACGACTTGATGACAAAGCCAAAATGCAACTGAGCGAGCGAGCAAGAAATCCAGACGTGGCACTTGCACACACACACACACACACACACACACACACACACACACACACACACACACACACACCACACACACACACACACACACACACACACACACACACACACACACACACACACCACACCACACACACACACACACACACACACACACACACACACACACACACAGAGAGAGAGAGAGAGAGAGAGAGAGAGAGAGAGAGAGAGAGAGAGAGAGAGTCGTCCAAATTTAAAGAGTCGTTTCCCACTATTTATTTTTCGGATGTAGTGATCCTTTATCACTCTCTTGTGACTAATGGCATAACGCTATGTAAGTGCTTTGAAACATCCACATTGGCTTCTTTCGGACTGCGTAACGACCCCAAAATAAAGAAGTGGTCACTCAACCCACAACTGGTTAACTTTATTGTCTTAAAATGAGGGAGATATCCGTTTGGCTGATATGAAAATCATCCACATCCAAATCCATTCAAAATCTTAGCCGGATGAAAATTATGATACATTTCAAACCTCTTCAGCAGCCGTGGGGGAAATGCATGCACAACATTGTGGCAGTGTTGTGGTGGTGCATACAGTTACCTATCCAAGTTTTCACTGCTGTTATAAAACCAACACATGCTGCATATGAATTGTGTGTGATATCACGACTTAAACCCGGCTGACTGAAAAGACTAAAACATATAAAAAAGAATGCATCGTTTTAATTGGTCTGAATGAATTAAACTTAGAGATTAATAACTCACAGTTAGCTTCCTTCGGACGTATCAAAACTATCTTTCTTTAAATCAACATGGTTGTTAAATACATTTTCAAAAACCAAACTGCTTCCTTGAAAATGTGTTTCAGGTAGAATACTATGAGATAGACTTCTCTGGATCAGTTGCAGTTTGCAACGTTTGTGTCTGGTGTCATGTAAACACTGGCACTCAGTTTGATGTATAACACTGAGCTTTTTTTCACTATTAAGATGGCAAGAATAGATTTTCTTTGAATTCAACTGACTTAGACGTCCTTCAGAACTGAAATCAGCAGCAGCTAGTGGATCTCTAAAATCGTGGAATACGCTTTTCACAACATCGTTAATTTTAAACCTAAAAGGTAGGTAACAGGTTGTAACTCTAGCGAATACCCCCCCCCCCCCCCCCCCCCCCCCCCCGTCCCCTGAACTCTTGTTTTTTTGGTTTTGGAGTGGAGTCAACCCAGATTAAACTTTCGATTTTCCGTTCTTCCGTCAAGCTCTGGGTTTTTGTATGTTTGTTTGTTTGTTTGGATATTTGTTTGCTTTCAAACTTTGGACAAGGAGCCGATGAAAGAGAGAGAGAGAGAGAGAGAGAGAGAGAGAGAGAGAGAGAGAGAGAGAGAGAGAGAGAGAGAGAGTGTGTGTGTGTGTGTGTGTGTGTGTGTGTGTGTGTGCGCGCGCGCGCGCACGTCCATTCAATACAGCAGCCTACTCGATTACTGAACTAGTAAATTGTTCAGAAAGAGTTTTGTTGATTTGATATCATATGATTTGAGTTGTGGCTAGTCCTGGGTTTCCAGCATTTTAAATAAGGTTAAGATTTGCTTGTTGTTACTGCAGAGAAGAGGCGAGGGGGGAGATTGCCTCTTTAAACATCAAGACAACAAGGCCCACAACACGTCGTTAGTTGTTAGAATCCATCATTCGACCGATCATTATCTGTCCCTTGCTGATTGTAACGGACTCTTCCGACTGGCCCAAGCTTGTAATGCTTCGCAACCGCTGGGTTCATTTATTTCACAGAAACACGATCACTCGACTGGGAATAGGTGTTTGTGCGCTGGCGTGCCAAGCCCACCAGTACCCCGCCCCAAAATGTATCCGGACACAACATGATCAGGGCAAACCCCCAAAATTCAGGGCGCGAACAAGTGTCTGAGTTGTCTGAACCCATGAGTGTCAATCGACGCGCTCCAGAGAACCTTAGGATTGAGAAAAGAAATGATTCTTTCTCATCTTTAATGATGAATTGCATCGTTTTATACTTTGTATATACTGGGCTGGGCTAATTGCGTTGTAGAGCATTGTATTATGTTGTGTCGTATAACTTCGTCATCGTTGTAATATCTGTAAGAATAATCAACCTGCTCTGCTACGGGAGGTTGTGTCGCCACTGGCGATTGTCTTTGTGGTGTCCTCTCTGAACTATGAGGGCAGTCTGTGGTGAAGTAAGGCACTAAGGAACAGTTTACCAGGTTTCTCCAGTTGTCGGTGGATTGCCAAGGCCCGAGTCTCTGTGAACGTTTTCCCTGTCTACGCTGCGAAGTTGTCTGTCAGTCCATCGTTTCCTCCGTCTTCCCCTCTTGTCTCCCTCCTGTAACAGTTCCATAGAGGACTCCTTCAACAAGACCAGTGGCTCTTGTTACCCGGCCAAAGGAACGGAATTTCCTTGTCTTTACTGACATCAGGAGATCTTGATATGGTCCGATGTGCTGCTGGATGGTTTGACGCACTGGTTAGTCGGTGATATCATCAGTGTATCTAATATCTGTTATCTTGTGGTAACACCTTATTTCCTTGACTTTGTTTGGACTGTTCTTTCCAGATCCAGTGAAAGGGCATGCATGCATACAGAAGAATGGAATACAGTAGTTTCCTGGAGATGGTATTGTTCTTCAATGCAGGTTTTAGTCTGTACAGTGTTTATGTTGTCTTCGTTGTCCCTTACAGGATTTATAGTTTGGATCCCTCATTCAAAATGATGGATCCCAGCAACGTGAGTTGCTGAACAGAGTTTAGCTTCCGATCGTATCAGTAGTAATGATGGGAATTGTGTCTGGTCATCATCAGCTGGTCTTTTTCGGCGCTGTCTTCCATCGCATATCTTATTGTTTCATCTGGTCTTTAAGTAATCCCGGCAAAGTTCTTGGCTGCTGCCTGCTAGGCCATCGATGCCATCCACAAAGCGAAGGATCGTGAAGGTGCTTCTTTTATCTTCCGTGCTGTCTCAGTGGTATTACACCCACACTGCTCATTCCAGCGACAGTCACACCAGGTGTTTCCTTCAACAACGACTGGGCGTTGGTGTGTGTTGTGTTGTAATGACATTGCTGACTGACATTAGTTTGAAATCCCAGAGTGATGACCTTCTCTCCGTTTGTTTGTTTGATTTTTTTTTTTTTCTGTCGGCAAGATTACTCAAAAACTTCCCATCTGATTTGAACAAACCTCTGTGGTCAAGTGGAAAATGGACCAATAATGCACACATCAAATTTGGTGTGGATCGGTACTGTGGATCCGAATCAGAGAGCGAATGCCACATCCGTTCAACCTTGGTTTGGATCTTGTGCGCTTCCGAGAATGTTTCTTTTTTTCTGATGGAGTGATCTGAGGTGGCTGACAGACGGTGCTTCTCTTGCCTGCGGATGATTGGTGTGTGTATGTCCCTCTGCTGTCCATCAGTCCCTGATGGTTACCCCCCGTGGCCTCCCGCTTATTAGGACAAATGACTGCTAACGTCACCACCTCATGGATTGCTGGATAATGTATAGCCAAGGGACTGGTGTCTCTCATCTCACTCAGAGAGAGAGAGAGAGAGAGAGAGAGAGAGAGAGAGAGAGAATGCTTTTGGACTAAACGCGCTTTCGTGTGAGAGTAACGTTGTAAATCAACCAAATTACTCTGAGCCATTGATACAAAACACACCAGTTATACTGATTGAAGTATCGGCGTGATAGCCGGTGTCACAAGACAGGACTACTACCCCCCCCCCCCCCCCCCCTCCCCGGGTCATTTTGAAAACAAGAATGGACATAAGTCAAAGTATCTGTGACGACTGGCTCCCCTCCCTCCACCTTTCTGGTCTGTGGAGAAAAATCTTTAGAAAAAAACAAACAAACAAAAAAAAACCCAACCCCCCTCCACCCACTTAGTCCTGAAAGGCATATGGCTATGAGATATCAGTCTCAGCTTCTGTCTCATCTCTCCAGATTAAACGTTATCCAACCGATTCGCGCTGTCTCAGCCAAGACAAGCCATAACCACCACCACCACATCCCTCCCCTTCCTCCCCACTATGACGACTTGACATTTACACAGATTGTCACGAACAATAAAATGCTGCTCATTTACGATTAGACTGAGTCAGTTATCTCCCTTGACTGCTGATCCTTATTGGAAGGAGATTAAAAACGTGGATCCGAAGGGAATTGATAGTTCACACAGAGTTCAAAAGTGTGACGGGGGTCACCCTCACATAGTTACGCCTCCCTTTTGTGAAAGAGATCATGAGGAAGAATCACGGTTTGTTGAGCTGTCCCGTCCAGACTGAACGAAGTAACATTCTCTCACCATCAGCAACAGCAGTAGTGAAGACAATAATGGAGATGTGTCTGTGAACTCGACATTCTAATCCATTCCCTGAGCGATCAAGAACCAGCATAGTAAGATTCTGACTGCTGGAGTAACCGTATACAGGTTGGTAAGTACAGGTTTGGAAAAGTATAGAAGAGCGACTATATTCTGTGTTGACTTAAATGGTGGTTGTCGCTTCATCTGAATACACAGACAAGGTCCCAGGTCAGTTCAGTTCCATTCATGTTGTTTATAGCCTAGCTAGCCAACCGCAGAGGGCCATAACAGTGACGTCATCTGTGAAACAGGACAAAACAGATCGTGGATTGTAGTACCTGATCTGCCTGCACACCCCGTCACCAGAATACATTATGCAGAGTCTCACTGACGAACCTACTCGTCACACGATTAATGAAATGAGGAAAACGTGATACGTGGATATAATCCTGAAAATAATGATTACGTATGCAAACACACAAATTGTATTTAGAAATTGGGACGAAGCATTGATAGGGGGGGGGGGGGGGGGGGGGGATGGGTCGGGGATCAGCGTAAGTTAACGCCCGTTATTGCAAACAGGGGTATCTTTTTATCAGTTTATAGGTGAAGAATATTTCGAAAATGGTGCAAGCGTCATTTGATAAACACACGTATCATCAAACCTAAGACATGTATGTCTGGTTCGATAGATGATAATGGTCACAAGTGAAGCTGAACTCTTTGTAACAGTGCTGCTTTGCAAGCTCACCCATGCTTTGACATTTTCTCCTTTCGCTCATTAACTGTTAAGCTGACTAACAGGCAAAATAGACCTGTTCGGAAAAAAAAAAGTCAGGGGAAGATAACGCGTCTCTTTCCGCTGCAGATAAAATGACCTTTTCTCCATTCATGGACCCAACAAATAGATCTAGAGAGTTCAATATCCGATTTGAAGCGCATGCCAGAATAACGATCGGGACATTGATTTAATAGGAGCATCGTCTCACACCCATGTTTTCGCATTTTCTGTCTTTGATTGAGCTGTGAAGATGACAGATGGGGCCTAAATGCTTTGGGCCTGTCAACCAACGACATCTGTCCATGAAGAGGCGGGGTCACTTTGCTGAATGTGAGCTCAAACACAGATGATCTCCCTTGCAGTTGTCCAAACACAGCCCATGAAATACGGCGGATGGATATAATCCGGAAATAATGAAGACAAACATGTGTAAACTGCATTTATAAATGCAGACTAAGCGTTGACATGAAATCTAAAACCGAATTTACATAATCTTGAAATATTGACGACGCAAACACGCATAAAAATGTATCCATTTACGCGAGACGAGCACTAAAAGAAAAATTAGACGCCCACAAGTAAGCAGCATCCTGTGGTCGATTAATTCAGATGTAACATGGACAGCCACCTCGGCTGGCATGGTGGACGAGAATAACTATCCCAAGATAGTGGGAAGGAAGGGGATTATCCTACACCACACTGCAACCATCTGGACTCTGACTCTATGGAGGTATGAGCTGGGAGAATATCGATGTTATTTTGAATACTTAAAAAAAAAGTTTAAAAATATTTCGGTCATTATCACTATCATTATCATCATCTTCATCATCATCATCATCATCATCATCATCATCAATGGTATCATTGTCATTATTATTATTGTTATTATTGTTTTAACCTTCCCAACAGCCTCGTTTTCACTCAATACCCATCTTGCGCCGAATTCGAGAAGAAAAGTCTTTGCTTGTTCTTCGTTTTCATTGTCATGAATGTAGTTTATCTTGCCTGAAGAAGACGTAAGCGGACAAAACGAGTCGCGTTTTAACTGGTAATTTGTTGGTCTCTGTTATCTGCGGGTTAACTGTAATTTCCTTTAAAAAATCTGTTTCAGTGTCCGCCTGCAGTCATCTCACTTTGAAACTAACTGATGTATATGTATCTAACCCCTAAGGGCTCGTGCTCGCCACGTGAGTGTGCGAAGTCAGTCAGGTCTCAAACACACTTGAACTGTCGACTATCCCCACCACTCAGTCAAGAAATACCTTGAGGGTCCAACACCCTAGACTAGAGTACACTGTGTGTTTGGCTTCGGTGTGGTCACTTTGTACCTGCGGCACACTCTGGGCAGGGTGCCTTTCGACCCGACACTCTAGCACACAAACAGATTTCTAATCAAACGACGGTGTCTCTGCGAAATAATAGAACGCAATTTGCAGCGAAACATCACGGCCGTAGGCCATTAGAAAAATTGTGATACAATCAACAAGGGACAGGGGACAGCGAATGATGAGGTCGGTGAGATCGATTTTGATGGTCATCTGACAATGAATGTTGGATAGTGTTACCGGTACGTTAAAGAGGCAGTCATCCTCCTCTATCTCTTCTCTTTAAAAACAAATAACAAACAAATATGGCTCAATTCAAAGTATTGGAACCAAGGACTAGTCATAGTGAAAAAAAGGTGTGCAATAACATGAGGACCAAAACTATTCGTAACAGTTTGTTAGGTTAGTAATCGACAAGGTCCCTGCTATATTGCTAATACATATTTTTTGCACGCATCAGAATTGTTTGTGTTTTCCTCCATGTCTCTGACTAAAAAAAAAAAAGAGTAAAGAAAAGAAACTCACAGTATTGCTGGCATCTTTGTTATATCATTATTACTGATATCCGTGAACTTGATCGTCAGATTATCTCCCTGTCATTACTTTGATGAAGACGATCAAATAAGCAAACAAACACGTAGTGTTGCCAGAAGAAAAATTTCAGAATGTAAATTCGGATTGTTTTCAGTTCTTGATATGATAAAAACTTTGTTTCGATCGATTCAGTCCACTGCCACATAGCTTGCATGCTGCCGCATTGACAATGAAAAGAAACAGTCACCCCAAACCAAGCAGGCGGTTCTCATTGACGATTAGAGCTGTGCGCCGGTTGGGCAGTCAGTAGCGCAGCCCAGTGACTAAGACTAATGGCGTTTAGCCTTAGCTGTGTTATCGCATGGCATATATAGCATACCTTAAAAGAAACAGCTTTGAAATACTCACTGCCGCGAACTGTGGGGGTCACTTTGGAATGGCTATCCACTGTAACATGTGACACAGGCCTCAGCCTGTCATCATATGACACAGGCCTCAGCCTGTCATCATGTGACACAGGCCTTAGCCTGTCATCATGTGACACAGGCCTTAGCCTCTTCATCATGTGACACAGGCCTCAGCCTGTCATGTGACACAGGCCTCAGCCTGTCATGTGACACAGGCCTCAGCCTGTCATCATGTGACACAGCCTGTCATCATGTGACACAGGCCTCATCATCATGTGACACAGGCCTCAGCCTCTTCATCATGTGACACAGGTCTCAGCCTGTCATCATGTGACATAGGCCTCAGCCTGTCATCATGTGACACAGGCCTCAGCCTGTCATCATGTGACACAGGCCTTAGCCTCTTCATCATGTGACACAGGCCTCAGCTGTCATGTGACACAGGCCTCAGCCTGTCATCATGTGACACAGGCCTCAGCCTGTCATCATGTGACACAGGTCTCAGCCTCTTCATCATGTGACACAGGCCTCAGCCTGTCATGTGACACAGGTCTCAGCCTGTCATCATGTGACACAGGCCTCAGCCTGTCATGTGACACAGGGCCTCAGCCTGTCATCATGTGACACAGGCCTCAGCCTGTCATCATGTGACACAGGCCTCAGCTCTGTCATGTGACACAGGCCTCAGCCTGTCATCATGTGACACAGTCTCAGCCTGTCATCATGTGACACAGGCCTCAGCCTGTCATCATGTGACACAGGCCTTAGCCTCTTCATCATGTGACACAGGCCTCAGCCTGTCATCATGTGACACAGGCCTTAGCCTCTTCATCATGTGACACAGGTCTCAGCCTGTCATCATGTGACACAGGCCTCAGCCTGTCATCATGTGACACAGGCCTCAGCCTGTCATCATGTGACACAGGCCTTAGCCTCTTCATCATGTGACACAGGCCTCAGCCTGTCATGTGACACAGGCCTCAGCCTGTCATCATGTGACACAGGCCTCAGCCTGTCATCATGTGACACAGGCCTCAGCCTGTCATGTGACACAGGCCTCAGCCTGTCATGTGACACAGGCCCTCAGCTCTTCATCATGTGACACAGGTCTCAGCCTCTTCATCATGTGACACAGGCCTCAGCCTCTTCATCATGTGGCACACAGGTCTCAGCCTGTCATCATGTGACACAGGCCTCAGCCTGTCATCATGTGACACAGGCCTCCTCAGCCTGTCATCATGTGACACAGGCCTCAGCCTGTCATCATGTGACACAGGCCTCAGCCCTCTTCATCACGTGACACAGGCCTTAGCCTCTTCATCATGTGACACAGGCCTCAGCCTGTCATCATGTGACACAGGCCTTAGCCTCTTCATCATGTGACACAGGCCTCAGCCTGTCATCATGTGACACAGGTCTCAGCCTGTCATCATGTGACACAGGCCTCAGCCTGTCATCATGTGACACAGGTCTCAGCCTGTCATCATGTGACACAGGCCTCAGCCTGTCATCATGTGACACAGGCCTCAGCCTGTCATCAGGTGACACAGGCCTTAGCCTCTTCATCATGTGACACAGGCCTCAGCCTGTCATCATGTGACACAGGCCTTAGCCTCTTCATCATGTGACACAGGCCTCAGCCTGTCATCATGTGACACAGGCCTCAGCCTGTCATCATGTGACACAGGCCTCAGCCTGTCATGTGACACAGGCCTCAGCCTGCCATCATGTGACACAGGCCTCAGCCTGTCATCATGTGACACAGGTCTCAGCCTCTTCATCATGTGTGACACAGGTCTCAGCCTCTTCATCATGTGACACAGGTCTCAGCCTGTCATCATATGACACAGGCCTCAGCCCTGTCATCATGTGACACAGGCCTCAGCCTGTCATCATGTGACACAGGCCTCAGCCTGTCATCATGTGACACAGGCCTCAGCCTGTCATGTTGACACAGGCCTCAGCCTGTCATGTGACACACAGGTCTCAGCCTGTCATCATGTGATGACACAGGCCTCAGCCTGTCATGTGACACAGGCCTCAGCCTCTTCATCACGTGACACAGGCCTCAGCCTCTTCATCACGTGACACAGGCCTCAGCCTGTCATCATGTGACATAGGCCTCAGCATCTCATCATGTGACATAGGCCTCACGCATCTCATCTGTCGATCTCATGACGTCGGAAACGGAAAGGTGGTGGACGGACGCAAACGATTGCATGTGCACTTAAATGGCCTAACATGACATTTCACTTCTCCTACACTTCAGCGGTGATGCCACAGATCTGCTGTCACGAACTGCGTAAAATCGGAAGCCCTGCTTCAGAGGACGGCACCTAGTCTGTTCCACTGAAGTAGAGGGGACAAGTTCGGTATCTTTTCTTTCCGCTGGATAGAGTTCCATTTCAAGGCCGGCGTCTTCGGTTGCATTGCACACACTGAAGGCATGTGATGTGTACCTTCCGGTTGATCCACTGAAGGCATGTGCACCTTCCGGTTGATCCGACTGACTGTGTCTGCTCTTGTTCTCGGGTTGGCTGTCTGTTCCTCGCATGTCACAGTTGACAGTGTCAAAATGGCGTGTTTGAAGCACACACACACTGCAGTCCCCTAACTGGCAAGGGGTACGTACCGAACAACTTTGCCGAACAGCGTACCAGAAGAAGCTGGTGGACATACAGCCACAGAAATAGTTACGTGAACGAATAGACGGGACTCTGACGATGGCGAAAGATGGGAGGTGAAGCGATACCGATGCTTCTTTCTGACCATTTTTGTCTGTTCTCAGAGCTAAGACAGGAGAAAAAAAAACTAGTACACCGACATACATTTAGCCTCAGGGTTTGTGAATTCACGTGCTGTTCCGGTGCCAGTTTGAAAACTATATAAATAAAGCGCTCACGTCGTGAAAAGTACGGTTGTGACAAGAGAGCTAACGTAATTGTTGTTGTTGCTGTTGTTGATGAACGGCTTTGCATTGCATATATATTAGATTTGCGGTGTAGCCTTGTCATCGTGTGTCGTTTTTTTTTATTGTGTTGTGTTGTTTTGTATTGTATCATAGTGTATCGTTGTTTTTTCACTATGTTAATTGTATTCTGTTGTGCCATGTATCATCATCTAGTGTTATTCTGCATTTTCCTGTTCTCAATTGTGTTGCATTAGATTGTAGTTTATTGTACTGGACTGCATATAATCATGTTGTATGGCGTCATATTGGACTGTATCATGTTTTGGCCATAACAGATACCTCTGTGTGGCACGTTGTCCCCGGACACACTGCAGCTTGTTGTCATTATCCAGCGTCACCACCACCCCTCACCCCACCTCCCTTTCCACACCCCTCCTTATTTGATATTCCTTCCCTAATGCCACATTCAAACGACAGATACTCCACCTCTTTGCTATAAGAAATACAACTTCCTAATTGAGGTAGTTGATCAATAATTGTGTACTCACCTGCTTTCCATAAAAAAAAGTTAATCAAAACTTTTCTATTGATAAGAAAATGCTTTCCGTTGATTCATGTCTCCTTATTTGATAGTCTTGTCAATCTGTTCTTACTCTTTAATTTTTACCTTCACGACGAAGAGGACTATAAAACGAGGCTCATCATTCAAGCCTAAACTACCAGGACAGAGATGTGAACACATATGGGAGATGTCATCGATCAAAAGGGAACATTAGATGAGGGAAAACAATGTGGACTGTTGTCAGTTGTACCCTTGGAGCTTCTACTTTCTCTGACGGTATGAAAATTGTTTGTCCGCGTTATTCAGTTGATTTCTTTGTTTAGAATAGGGCGTATGAATTTGTTTTAAGAGAGAGAGAGAGTGAGAGAGAGAGCATTTGCGTGTGTGCACGCGCGCACGTGTGTGTGTGTGTGTGTGTGTGTGTGTGTGTGCGCGCGCGCG
>JADBJO010002737.1:202500-280000 GCA_016801955.1 Conus betulinus
AAAACACACACACACACACACACACACACACACACACACACACACACACACACACACACACTCACTCACACAAAAGCGCGCTTCTTTTCACTTTTCTTTCTTTTTTTTTTTTTGTTTTAACATACTTCCTAATCGTGCATTATTCTGTAGATCAAACACTGAATGGAAACGGTTTCAACATGTATGGATAATAGCTTATCCCCATGATGATCTGGAGTTCATCAAAACACTGAAGAGGCCCTGAAGGTTTTAGACAAATTATGATCCCCCATAAAAAGCCCAACAACAACAACAACAACAACAAAACTACGTTTTCCGCCTGTCTTCTTTGTTGTGCTTTCACGATTGCGAAAAAAAAAAAAAAAAAAAAAAAAAAAAAACCCACTGTCCGACCGATTTTTACCCAAACGTGATGAAAAGATGACAAGGGGCCCAAGAAGGAATCAATTGACGTCTGGTGCAGGTAGACGTGGAGCAGATCTGAATGAAAAGATGGACCGAGGTTCAGTTCAGCAAAATAATCACAAATCTTTCACTGAACAAGTGCACTGTAAAGTCTACAATATGACAATTTTTCATGAAGTTATACATGTTCCTGGAAAAATTACAACTTTCCAATAATATGACAAAGTTAACATTTTGGATTTTGCATATCCTGTCACACACACACACACACACACACACACACACACACACACACACACACACACACACACACACACATATGGGACATAACTTTTTTTCGTCCAAGGCTCCTATTGCTTTCCCAGGCAGAAAAATAGTGTTCCATAATCCGTTCAACCTTGGGAAAGACTGCGTTTTCCCGAGTGTCTTTTCAGTTGCGACATTGTCTCCCTGATAATACTGATTTATGACATAGTTGTTTTTTTGTGAAAGGTTTTTTTTTCTTTAAAACAGATGAACACATAAAAAAAACAGGTAAATGCCATGCTACCCATCGCGCGCGCACATGCATGCACTCACACACAATTATGTTCACAAATGCCTGTATACACACACACGCGCGCGCGCGCGCGCGCGCGCGCGCTCACACGCATTTAAACGAAAAAAGTCGGCAAAAGATGAACATCATTAGCCAAACAGACTCACGCAATATCTTCCTTCTTTATGCGGATAAATGAGTAAATCGAGGAGGGAACTGGGGACAGACGGAGATTTCCTGGTCCAATTAAGAAAATATACCTCGCCAAAAAAAAAACGAACTTTCCCCTCCCCGCCAACAAACGACCAATGAAAAAACCCTCACCCCTAAAAAAAAAACAAAAACAAAAAACAACAACAACAACAACAAAAGCCAACGGCACCAGCAAATATTGTAGGTAATGTTCGGATGCTGCACTGTTCCACCCCTATCCTCGGTCCCTCTTTCCCCTGCTCCCTCTTCCTCTCCCTCTCAATCACCTTTTTCATGAATGTATTCGATTCGCAGAATCTCTTTCCCCACGTCTGCACCCCCCACCCCCCCCCACCCCCAAAAAAAAAACCAAAAACAAAACAAAACAAAAAAAAAAAACGTTTTGGTTACTGTACACTTTTAAAAAGAAACTGTGGTCTTTCCACACTTCACTTCCCTATCCCAACCCTCAACCTTCTAACGCTGGACGAAGAAATTCGCTGTTGGTGGACATAATACGTCCATCAACTTGATAGTGGACAAAAATAAGATTATTTCAAAAACAAAATACACGTCACCTGATGTTTCCCCATGTGAATAAAAAGTCGTGCGTAGTTTGTAGTAGACCCCAGGAGCATCCCACAAAGAAATGTACCAGCAGACATTATCACGACATGAAATGTTACCTGAGCCCGACTACATGAACCCAAATCACTAGCAATATTTGTTTACGATAGAGATCCGGACCGACAATCTAACCGATTAGCAATGTTACTGTCCTTTAAATACAGGGAGGAAGGGAGGGCGGAGAGGGGAGGGGGGGAAGGGTATGGAGCACAGTAATAATGAGAAAACGATTATTGTGAATAAATCATTCTCTATGAGGAAAGAGGTATTATGTAATTGTACACATGACAGTAATTGAGGCATTTATTGCCTCCGCTAATGAGCTTATGGTTTCATACACGTATGCTCGTTTGCTTGATCGTCTAGCTATCGGCAAGACTGCGTAAAAATGACAAAAACCGATTTTTCACAAAATTCAGTAGAATGTGGGATGTGGCGCAAGAAGGAATTTGTGGAGCGTATCTGTCCTGCGGATCTGGATCAAACGGCCGATCCAGGCTCCCCGTCAGCAAAATTATGTCCACGAAAAAGAAAAAGACAACTCTTTTTTTTCTGTCTCATTTCCTGTGCCACTTCAGTGACATGGCACCCACGCCGCTCAGTCGGCCGCCTGTCCACAATCATAGCCTAGCTTGTCCCGTCAACTAATCCCGCCCTGTCGACGGTAATTGCTTAGTCGCGGAGCCAGCGTGAGTTCGTTCTTCCTCGGGAGGGTGCCACCACGTCTGTCCAGCGACAGCTCCCATGAATTTGCCGGTACTAAAGCTAGTGACTTCAACAAGAACCGTACCATGGGCAAAGATGTGGAGAGAAAATCGAAACTGAAGTCACCATGAGAGCAGGGCGTAAAGGCCACAGAATATTGAGACTTTTTTTTTTTTTTTTTTTTTAATGTGACCGACGAGAATGAAGATGACGAAAATGACACAACGGATTTCCATTCTGGTCTGAGAATGCATGACAGTGCTGTGCTGTACACTTACTTTCATGATACATGCTGGCGTCAACCACACCCGAGAGTTGCAGGCACTTGCAGGGCTGTCAGGAAATTTGAGCAACACTCTCAGAAACGCATCCATTAAGTGGTTAAAACTCGAGTGTGTGGTCCAAGTTTTCCCATTTGGACTCAAGGCAAACTCGGCTCTGGTTAGGAGAGAGCCGCATCAGAAAAATCCTACAAATAAATGAATTTGATGGGAGTTGAACCCACGACCTGACGGCCACTAGTCCGCGACATTAACCACTTCGCTGGTACCTTAGCCAGCTTTTACAAAACACAGTAGAAAGATGAAATCTAGTCAAATTGATTTAAATTTAAATTAAATCCACTTAATTTTGGTGCGGATCCGGATCAGCGCTCGGATTCAGGGTTCATTTGACTTTGGTGGAGGTTTGTACTTTCCCGAGGGCTCTTTGAGTTAAGTGTGTAAACATATCCACAATGATCTAACCACTCACTAGTGTAACAGAAAGTAGTATGAACAACAGGTAACAGTTTAAAACCCTTCATAATGGAATTTAGGCAAGCTTGGCAATTAACTTGAAGAACTGCTTAAATAAATTACAAAGATCACACACATAGAGTAATGACAACCGGCAAAAACATGCGTTTTCTGAGAAAATCAAGCTGCGTAAGCGGTGTAGAATGAAGCGTTGGATATTGATCGTATGCTGCCCGCTGAAAAAATAGAATCTGGAAAGCGGTCACATCAGGCAGAAGTTTGATCTCCATGAGGCCTGTGTAGGCCAATGGGTCAGGTTTCCTTAACCGTTGTCTTACTCTTATCCAACATTTTCCTGATTTTCCTGCCTTCTTCGACATTCCCACTTTTCCCTACCCCTTTCTTCTTTACCGTGCCTTATCCGGTCCTTTTTCATACTGCATTGCATTTTTCTTGTTTTCTTTCTGCTTTCGCTACTTTTTACCAGCTTTCTTATACTGCCCATCATTTTACGCAGGTTTTGGCAAGGGCCCAGTGTTTCAGAAAGATAAACACTGATTAAAATTTTCATGATTTTTATTTTCTTGTTTCTAAACTGGGTTTCTTACCTAACATTGTGGTGGGGGCTCGCTGTGGTTGTCGCTCTGAGACATAAGCGATGCCTGCTTGCTCCATTTACAAGGGGGGGCGGTTGGGTAGGACCGACCTAAGAGAAGCTGTTAACCCTTGCCACGCCCTCATGGTCCATAGCCCCCAAACCATACCTAAGCAACACCACCACCGTGGCAACACCCAATCAAAAAAAAAAAAAACAAAAAAAATAAAAAAACCAAAAAAGAAAGACAAAAAAAAAAAAAAAAAAAAAATAACAAAAAAACAAAAAAAGACAATGCCATTACGGGCTTCTTACTGAGTCCTCCTCAGCTTGTAAACAGGCGAAATCGCGCAGGTCGGAGGAATAAAAAACACACATAACAACCCGAGTCCGCCCGACAGCATAGATCAGGAGCTGACGAGTTGTTTAACCTGATATCCCATTGGCCTGGGACTCATGGCCGACAATTTCGTGGGAAGAAGGGACGGGAACAAGACTCCGCCCACACCCCGCGCTCCTCTAGGAGAAACCGCGTTAACAAAGCCGGACGCTAAGTCCGAACAGGGGAACGGGTGGACGTGTCGTTCTGGTCCCAAGTGGCGAGCACGAGTTACGACGATAAACTCAATTCCCTTTTCACGACACCTGGTCCATTATATTCTTCGAATCGGCAGGGCGCTCGGTGCAGGGGGAAAAAAAACAAAAAACAAAAAAAAAAAAAAAAAAAAAAACAAAAAATCAACTTCCAAAAACAAAAATTCCAACAAAAAAAAAAAAAAAAAAAACTTCCGTAGTTGGACACACATCAACATACAAAGCGCATGACTAATTTAAAGAAACAAAAAGAGAAAAGAGAAAAAAAACAGGCATCGCGACGACACAGCACCACGACACCACACAAAGCTCACACAGACACCCGGGAATTTACGAACTGTCAAACAAAAAAACCAGAGAGGCGAGTATCTCCCAGGGACACATCACACACAGCGGCAGGGGAAAGCTGATATTTTCCATAGAGCAGATATAAGTCTAAGGGGAAGGCACTCAAGAGACGCGAGCCATTTCGTATTTTATGAGGATAGCCCTGTAACACCATTTTCCTACTTTTGTCAGACAAAAACAGGAGTAGCCTATCATTGCCTAAAAAAGACAGCGATAACGAGATGTTGGCCGCATACCAAAAGGTTCATATAATTTGTGACAACGGGATGTGCGTCTTAGCTATCTAAAAGCAAATCCTGTGGGGGGAGATCCAACCGCAACACGAGAGAAGTGCCTGGACTATCACAAGAAGGCAGTTTGGTGTGGGTGTGTGTAGTTTTATAGGTAGATCTGAAGCGATGGGGGCAACGAAACAGAATAGTCGCCGGATCAACAGGAGACTGTCTGGCGAGGTGGTGGAACCCTACGTGATGCCATATCTTATTTGCTCCAACTTGAAGCGTACGCAAGCCTCGCTCAGACGCTGTCCTGAATGAAAACTGCAAAAACTCTCTCAGGGGGAAATGGCAAGTTATTTCACAATCGCGCGTGACGAGGAACTTTGTCCTATCTGGTCGTACCCAAATCCGCGGACTGATCACGCGATGAGAGACCGAGGGGGGGGGGAACAACACCTGGGTAGGGGGGGGGGAAGTCCAACCGACTCTCAGACGAGCCCCGGAATGACAGGGTGGTGGGGGCCGAGCTTGCAGACTCAGGGAAGGCCCAGACACCACCGCACGGTCTCCTACCAATCGGGAGTCAGGCAGACCCCAGGCAAAAAACAATCAAAGGTATGAGGGGAGAGACAGAACTTAGCACTAAGCAAAGCGCCAAAAAAAAGGGAGGTCCGAGACAACATTGTGCATTCTTAGATTGACACAAAATGCGGTCCAGACCGGGGCGGGGGGAGGGGGTACAAACTGATATCGATGGGTTTTGCGCCTAAGTCAAAAAAAAAATAAAGAAGCTCGATAACTGCCGTGCTACAAAATATCTTTCCGGTCTTTTTTTTTGGGTTGGGCTAGTTTCGAACCTATTTCCCACTCTTCGACCCCATCTTGTCTTGTCATACTTTACCTCTTATTAAGTAGTAGTTATCTATGCGATACGCGTCGCCGGGACCTGAATTGCTATTGTCAAACCCGGAAAAACCTCGCCCCTAGCTCCGGGGGCGACTCTAAAGGGACAATTGTCTCCCACCCTGAACACGACTCGGTGCTTACTCACTGCCAGTGATCTTTGCCCCGCTCCGGCCCAGTAGCTTTTTTCATGAATAATTCAAACTGTCGGAGTCGTGAGGCGTACATCAAATTGTATGGTTGTACTGCCCAGCTGGAATTCTGTCCAGGAACAAGCTCTGCAACTCGATGCGGGTCTCAGACGGGACCACTCGGGCGTCGTAGGAACTCATAATACAGTTGACATAGACGAGCCGCATGGACCAGGTATTACACAGGGCGAACTAGCAGCAAAATACATATCTCACTATCACTCGGCTCGCTAGACCACTGTCCGCGTTGCAGAAAAAAAAAAAAAAAAAAAAAGGTGGTGTTCTTGCAACCGGAAGGGCGGAAGTATCAGGGCTCAGGGGGGGGGGGGGGGGGGGCCAGTTTTCAATCATTACTGAGTGAAAAGAGCGCGTCTCTGACTCCCTTAACGTATGTCACATCATCAACCTCGTCGCCCACTCAACCTGACACAGGGAGAAAACCCTGCGCGGGTTACACAAACACTATCGTAGTGGACCAAATAGATCGGTTATTGGTCTCCTATACGAGCGGAGGGCGTCGCGGGCGCCCGCACCCCCACTACTAGGAAGAGATGTGCACAGGAAGGGTCGCGACATGGCAAGATGCCGCCTGTCACCTATGGGCCTGTTCCCCCTGACCATGCCACGAATCAAAGAGAGGTTGTCGTTTCTGGAGATCACGGGATAGGGGCTAGGGCTGAGCTCAGGGTCATGGAATCCCCCCCTACCACCGATAGACCACCCAAGTGTAGAACAAACTGAATGCCGCCCTATCCACGCTGTAAATAGGCCGCCACTGGTGGGAGTATTTCCATGATTCCATCATGGTGGCTCTTTAATGCGGATCGCCGTATACATACCATTAGAGGTTGTGCCGGTGCTGGTGACTCTTTTGAGTGATCTGGCCAAACAATCTGTAGCATAGGAAGTGTGCGGAGGTATCATAGAAGGTAATGTATGAGATCGATGTAAAACCGTGATCTGAGAGGGGGGGAGAATGTGGCCTGCTGGCGATGGCAGTGCTACAGGCTAAGGCGAGGGGTCTCTGGGCATAAGCAAGGGGCATCGCCGGGCTGGGGTGACGAATGCACTAACCCAAGATTGACACGGGTAATGTGTGTGTGGGGGGGTTCGAAGGGGGAACCGCCGAGTCGTGGGAGTAATGAAGGCGATGGAGCGATTACGTGTACTGAGGAGGGGCCGGCTGGGGGCCGGGGAAGTACCCTCAACGTCCGCTGCAGAACCGTTACTCCAGTCAGTGCCAATCATTGCCAGGCGCGTGAGGTGTGTGCAAATTCGAACTGGTTGGTTGAAGCTGCCCTTACAAGGCAGAAGGGGGGGGGGGGGCACAAAAAAAAAAACACGATGACCGTGACAGCGGAAGTCGGAGAACAGACGCTGACTAACGTGCTGGCGCAAACCGGCGGGTGGGGAAAAAGACTAGCGGTGCGCGGGGACTTAGAGTCGGGGGGGGGGGGGGGAAGGGCGCTGAAGGGAGCGAAATGAGGCAATTGCAGCGCTCCCCGGGCGACAAGGGAAGACGAAGGGCGAGGTGGGTGCGGTCTGGGGGGCTTAGGTTGGCAGGTGTAAGGGGGGGGGCACGTCGTTAGTCTTGAGCAGCAGTGACTGGGGTGGCTAGAGCGGGACTCTGCTAGCAGACGGCGATCTAGCATGGCGCGCGCCAGCAAGAGCAACAAACCCGGAACACGCCAGAGAAACGGACATGTAAAGAGAAAGACCATCAGTACGGGGCACCGCAATCCAGACACAGGAAGCGGGAAGGCCAAGCGGGGACCCCGGTGTGGTCCGATCGGGTCGGAGCGAAGGGGGGGGCGGGCGGGTGGTATGGACCGGCGGTACGGGGACAGTTGGGGTGGGGGGGGGGATGGGTGGGGGTGTGGGGTAGTGTTGTTGGGTGGTGGGGGGGGAGGCTGGGGGCAGGGCAAAAAAAAAAAGTGGGCGAGACCGGTGAGGTGGGGCCGAGTAAATGGGGGCAGGGAACACGAGGGTGGTGTGAGCAAGGAAGAGGAAAAGAGAAAAGAAGAGGCAGGACTAAGGCGGGTGGGGGCGCAGCAGCGACGTCCGTGGAAGCCAAAGTTGTGCCGATCACTGGGGACGTGGCGGAGGGGGGGACCGGCCGGGGGGATACTACGGCGCATGTCACGGAAACGATGGACTACAGGTGCTTGGAACTGGTATGAGGGGGGAGACGGACAAGGTGAGTTCCCACTAAAGAGAAAAAAAAAAAGATAGCGTGGCGTAGGACGGTGATAAGGCGCAAAATTGGCCCTCTACGTGTGAAAGTGGAGGAGGGACGGGGTAGGGAGGGGAGGAGGGTGGTCATAGTACCAGGGGATTGTTGTTGCGAGGAGTGGGTTGGGGCCGTGTTGGGGGGGGGGAGGCAGAGGGGGGGTGGGGGGGGGGAGCGGCGGCGGGTGTGAGTGGTGGTGTAAGGGATGGCTCCAGATTGGTGGTGTTTGCTTGTGTCGAATCGGTGGTCGACAACGAAGTAATAGTGTGTTGAAACGCACTATTGTTGGTAAGGAACGTGGTTGTTGGTTCATACTTTTTCCCTTTCTCTCTCCTCATTATTCCCTTCTCTTTTACAAAAAACAAAACGACCTCGTGAGAGCCATAAGTTCAGCGGTGATGAATACTCTAACATATGCGATCTACCCTTGTCCAGTCTTAATCACCCACCTTGCGAACCAACTGAATAAAATAGGGGCGAATTCAGCGCATGACCAGGGACTACACGTATCGAGGACACAGCACAAGCATGGAAGCAGAGACCACGGAACACTAACATGGTCATGCAACGACGGGTGCCTCGCTACTCTGATGCCGCGTTGCATTAGTTTGGCTGTATGGTTGGAATTCCGTCAGTTGGGGCCTCGAGAAAGGCGGTAGGGCACTCAAAGTCATTGTCAAAGGCGGCTCACGGTAAGGGTTCAGGAAGTGGCACTCAACCCAAGGGCCGGTTGCTCGGTTCGCTGGCTCTCTCTCTTTACCCTCTCTACCATCATATCAAGTGACAGGACACGGCTACCGACATCACACGAGTACACAAGCACACGACAATGTAAGTTCAGTAACACTTAACACCACATACACTCACCCCTCCCGTTCCTTGCGATATCAGGGCAAAGAATATTAATCTGAGAAGTGGTTGGGTAACTCAACTCTATCGATCGGAATCTCAAGCGGGACTACTAGGGTGCAGTGCACAGCAGCAACAAATCACATCAGGGCGCTAGACAAGTATATAGCATACAGCATCTCCACTCACGATCTGTCTGTACCTCACTGCGTACGTAAAAGAAGATCATGAAAAAGGACTAAAGGCGGGCAGACGCGGCAACTATGGGGGGATAGATGTCGCGGACCATACATATTTCAGACCGGCCTCATACTTACAAGCGGACAGGTGCCGCCATACTACGAACGTACCATCATACCAGAGAGGAGAAGAAGGGTTCATGCGGAGATCAATATCTGATCTCGAGCCTACTCCCTAAAGACTAACAAAGCACTGGGACGTCGGAAGTCCCTTGGCAAAGACGGTTGCTGTGCTGACAAAAAAAACTAAATAGTTATACATATTTATCGTCCCGGTTCACGCGCTACACCGCGCACATTCACACGTCGCACCGCAGAAATCTCTCTCGTCCTCTCAGTCTATCTGTCTGCTCTGTGTGTTGTGTCCTCTGACTCTCTCTCGGGGACCTCCCGTCGTCATCTTCCTCTCGCGTACGCTAAGCTCATCAAGCCAGGAGTCGTACGTCAAAAGAGTGGAGAGTGCCACTAACCCAAGTCAGTAGAGGCCATGGTCCTCCACATCTTCGCACGCACGAGTAGCCAGTACTGGAACCCTCCGAACCGTCCTCTCGTCTGCTCGCTTTCTCTCCTCTCTCTCGTCCCCTGCGCGCGCACTCACCGTCTTGTAATATCATCAGATTATCATCATCACCACGATCACGCCACTCATAAGTCACACATAATCTGACTGTTTAACTCGTCATGTACTTCAATCGTGTGAATCCTCCCGGGACTGAATCAGTTTTCCGGTGCGTCGCTGTCGAAGCTTACACTAAAACGTCGCTAAAGAATATGTGCAACGCACAATACGTAAGTCAAATAAAATCATTCACAGGTAATAAATAGAAATCATTCATCATTGCCCAGTTGCCCACATTTTTCAACGAATAATGGAAGAGAAAAATCAGCACGAAGTCCAGTTCCCTGTCCTTAGTATGGCATGTATAGCAGAGTACATGACGTAAAACTGTTTTGACGTCAAATTCACGGCTGTTAGTTTCCGACCAGTCACAATGTCACAGGGTGAAGGCCGTCGGGATGTCCAGAAGACGAAGCCCGGATGAGCCAGGTGCTCCACGCCAGCCGCTCTGGCCAGGACCCCCGTGATGAAGACGTCCTCCAGATGGAGGTAATCCACTTTGACACTGGCCGACACAATGCCCACAGCCGCTGGTTTGGTCATGACGTAGCCTCCACCAAACACGTAAGTGGGATACACGTCACTAGGATAGTCCAGATGACTGACGAACCATTTATCACCTTCATCGCGAACAACGGAGGAGTTCACGCAAACGGCGCCCATGACGTAGGCACGAGTGGTGTCTTTGTTGACGTTGTTGTCGCGGAGCTCGCTCAGCAGATAGGGCACATTGACATACGTATCATCGTCGATTTTCATGACGTATTGCACGGATCCGACTTCGTGCAGGGCCCAGGATATGGCTGCCAGGACTTTGTAGGACAGATTTTCGTAAGTGTCCAGGTAGTCAGTCCTGATGACATCACCATGGAGCTCCTGTTCACGCGTGATGATTTTATCCCAGTCCTCGTCCTGGCCAACAAAGAAACGCAATATCACCCTGGAGCCATCCACCTCCAACCCCCACGATTTTCGAACGGCTAAACGCAGGTCGGTGTTTCCTGGCCTGGAACAAACGACGATGACCAGCAGAGGCTGGCTGTCCACCACCATCACCGTCTTCACCCCTGAGGCTGGAGGGGCCGGCTTGAAGCTGACGTCTGTGGGCGCTGTGAGTGACGTAGGGGCACGACCCTGTTGAGAATGGCTGCCATAGTGAGTGCTGCCCTGATCGATTTTCTCGTCAGAGTTCCCCGCTCGACTCCACTTCTGCTCCATGGAGACCGCCCGCGGGAGGGGGGAGCCGCGGGGAGAGAGGGTTGTCCTCAGGTCAACAGGCGCCGGGGGAGGGGGAGCGAGAGAGGAGACTGGGAGGAGCAACGAGTGGGGGAAGGAGGGAAGGCTGTTATCAGTTCTGTCCGCCAACTGATCGATGCTGCGTTGAGCCGAGTGGAACTCGTAGGCAATCCTGACGATCGACAGAACCAGGATGAGGACTGACAGCACGGCAATCTTGGACCGTAATTTGGGCATGCCAGGCATTGTTGGTACTTGACAGGCGCCACATAGAAAGGTACCGACCTACACAACGCGTTAGGTAAGTGGCCTAAGGAGACATAATATACAGTGGCCGTGTAACGAAGGTGAAGCAACTCAGTCATCTTGCAGAAAAATAAAATGCCGTTTTTATCATGTTATTCGTTATTTTGGAAAATGTCAAACATAGAATTACTTTGAAAATGTCAAACACACGTTTATCCGTGCAGTAGGATGAACACAGTATCTACTCATGATGACAGGTTTAGGACTTTACGTTAAAAAAGAACGTGGGATACGACTAAGAAAGAAGATTGTTTTTTTTCCCCAACATCTTACACTGAATACTGACACACAAGTGAACTAAACACGAAGATGTAGACCTCAGAATAAATGTATCCAACCCTAAACACCATCATGATTGTTTAAGGCCTATGTGAACTCTGTACCAGTTCCTTATTTCAAAAAAAAAAGTTGTGCGCTTTTCATCAACTATTCAGCAGTCTTTTGGCACATGCACATCTTGGCGAAAATAAAATACGTTTGAGCAACTTTTTCTGACATAATATACAGTGGCCGTGTGAACGGAAGGTGAAGCAACTCAGTCATCTTGCAGTTAGTATATATAGTTCAGATAGTGACACCGCAAGATTCTGGAGTTCGGTGGAATTACACACAGCTGGATACTAACATATTCTCAACGGCTGGTATAGGACAGTCCAGTGTTGTAGCTTTTAAACAGCAGTCACTGGAAAGAAACATTTTGGAAAAAAAAAAAATCTTAACACACTGCGCTTTCATCAAAAACAAAAACGAGTATCACATGTGTCCTGTTCCAATGCTGGTAGCACGGTTGAAATCATCAAGAGAGTAGCGTTTCTAAGAGGAAAAAAAAATCAACATTGACTGAAGAAGTGTGGACTCGATCTCTTCCCACTTACTTTCTTTATAACAGAAACGCCGGTCTTGGACGAAGAAACACGTGGCACGCTTCTCGGCATACTCCTGCCGTCATGCTCAAGACTGGCAACTGTATGCAGCCCTCTTGCCCCGTATTCATGGCTCGATAATTGTCCGGTTTTATTCATGACGCGCCCCGACACAAGACCGCTCTTAGCTGGCTTTAAAAAGCTGGTCCCTGGCACTGGCCTCAAAACGCATTGCCATGAATCAATTGCTCGGCTGCCGGGCCAAGATTCTGTCACTGGAATTCCATGCCAGACTTGTAGATTGCCATCTCCATCCTCCCTTATAGCCGCGTGCCCCCCATCAACCGCCTCCCCCCCCCCCCCACCCCTTTCCTTCCGCAACCGTTTCCCTCGTCTTCCATCCCCTTTCCCCCCGAACCATCCTTACACGCCCCCCCCCCCCCCCCTTTTCCTCAGTGAGACCCTCGCCCCTTTTCTCTTTACAATTTACCAGGCAACGGGGCACGTTAATAATGTGAAATTATGCTGCACCACTACATACACCGACCCCCCTGCTTCTTCCCAATAAACACACACACACACACACACACACACACACACACATATATATATATATATATATACGCGCGCGCGCGCACGCGCGCGCGCGCACGCGCGTGCGTACGCATGTACACGTACACACACATATACACACACATGTGAGTGTCGAGCTGGGGATGTGTTCCCAAATCGATTTGTCTAGCTGGACCTCCAAGAAAGAAGCTTCCAGATCGATCGGTAACATCAGCATTCCGGGTCATTTAGGAGGCAAAAGGAAGCTTTAAAGATTGTGTGTACTGGGTGACATTTCAAATGAATTCACATCTTTCTTTCTTTCTTTCTTTCTTTCTTTCCCTTCGTTTCTTAACTTATTCCTTCAAATAAAGTCCAACAATATTGTTATCTCCCCCACCCCCCTCCTTCTTTCTCTATCCGATAAGCAAGCAAGGGGGGGGGGGGGGGGGGGGGGGGGGGAGCGGACATGCCAACAACTCCTCTGTCATTAAATGCAGTGACTTGGCAAACATGCGAAAAAAAAAAAAAATGGTTGAAGGAATGGGAAAGGACAGAGGAAAATGGCGATGAAGAATGTTGGAACGCAAATATGAAACCATGCAGGGGCACCTTCGAAGGCAATTTTGAATGCAGAACTGTTTTTGTCATCTGTCTGGAGTCGACTTTCGTCCCGTGATTGGGATTCATCAGCGGAACCAGCTTATGGTGATGATTACCCGTTGTTTCTATCTCTCTTTCTTTCTAGACGTTCTCTTTCATCTTTCCTTTAACCACTTACAATGTGCACACGATCATTTTTCAAAATTTCCGCAGGAAAGTTACATTATCATCCGAATCTGCTGGCTTGTCTGTCAGCCAGGTTACGCAAAACGTTCTGAACCGATATTATCTTGGTGGAAAGATGGAAGTGCAGATCTGTATTAAAGAACGGATCTAGGATTCGTTTGACCTCGTTGGGGATTTTTCGGTCTCCCTAGTGCTCTTCTACTTTAGTTATTGTTTTCACGGACAGATGTATGTCTATAGCTTTCTTTATTTCCAGAGTTATTCACTACTGATAATGGTTTGCTGTTATTAACTTTGAGCGAAAAGTTGTAGAAAGAAAGGAGAAAAACTATCAGAAAGAAATATAGCCGAAAGGAAATAAAACATTAAAAAAATTAACCGGAAAGAAAGAACGCTGAGAGAATGGATGAAGAAAGAAAGAAAAGAAGAAAAAAGAAAGAAAGAAAAAGAAGAAAAAAAAAAGAAAAGGAAGAAAAGAAAGAGAGAACAAATCTGAAGCAAGAATAACGACAACAAACAACAACACAACAAAAGCTAGATCAAACTACACATTCGCGTGTTCGAAGGTCAGCACAACCATTCAGAATCCAAGCTCGATTACGTCGGCTTGGTCTTGTGGGGGTTCCAGGGCGAAAATCGACCACCGCATCTTCCGTCTGACTGCTGAGCTGTGTGCCGCTTAATGCTGGGAACGGGGGCAGTTTGCAGCGTTCCTAATGTCCACCGTGCTTCATAGGCTGTCTGCAGCGTTATTGACGTTCACCATTCTCTACAGGCTGTTTGCAGCGTTATTGGCGTTCACCAGTCTCTACAGGCTGTTTGCAGCGTACTGACGTTCACCATTCTCTACAGGCTGTTTGCAGCATAACTGACGTTCACCATTCTCTACAGGGCTGTTTGCAGCGTTATTGCCACTCACCACTCTCTACAGGCTGTTTGCAGCGTTATTGCCACTCACCACTCTCTACAGGCTGTTTGCAGCGTTATTGACACTCACACTCTCTACAGGCTCTTTGCAGCGTTATTGACACTCACTACTTTCTACAGGCTCTTTGCAGCGTTATTGACACTCACCACTTTCTATAGGCTCTTTGCAGCGTTATTGACACTCACCACTTTCTATAGGCTCTTTGGTGCGTTATTGACACTCACCACTTTCTATAGGCTCTTTCCAGCGCTATTGACACTCACCACTTTCTATAGGCTCTTTGCAGCGCTATTGACACTCACCACTTTCTGTAGGCTCTTTGCAGCGTTATTGACACTCACCACTTTCTATAGGCTCTTTGCTGCGTTATTGACACTCACCACTTTCTATAGGTTCTTTGCAGTGCTATTGACACTCACCACTTTCTGTAGGTTCTTTGCAGTGTTATTGACACTCACCACTCTCTACAAGCTGTTTGAAGCGCTATCGACACTCACTACTCTCTACAGGCTGTTTGCAGCGTCATTGACGTTCACCTCTCTCTACAGGCTGTTTGCAGCGTTATTGCCACTCACCACTCTCTATAGGCTGTTTGCATTGTTATTCACTTCACCACTCTCTACAGGCTATTTGCGACCTCATCGACGTTCGATCACCATGCTCTACAGACTATTTGCGACGTTATTGACGTTCACCACGTTCTACAGGCTGTTTGCAGCGTTATGGACGCTGACCAGTCTCTAAATACTATTTGCAGTGTTATTGACATTCAGTATTCTTTACAGGCTATTTGCAGCGTTGTTGATGTTCATCACTCAATAGGCGATTTGCAGCGTTATTGACGTTCACCACTCTCTATAGGCTTTTTGTAGTGTTATTGAGGTTCACCACTTTCTATAACATACTTATGAAGCGTTTTTGATGTGCGCCACTCTGTAAAGGCTAATTCCCTTGTTATTGACGTTCACCACTGTCTAAAGGCAATTTGCAACGTTGTTTACGTTTACCACACTCCACCTGCGGTTTTGTAGCATTGTTGACGACGTTCAGCACTCTCTACAGGCTGTTTGCAGCGATACTGACATTCACCACTCTCTACAGGCTGTTTGCAGCGATACTGACGTTCACCACTCTTCACAAGCTGTTTGCGACGTCATTGACGCTGAACACTCTCTAAAGCTATTTGCACCGTTATTGACGCTCACCACGCTCTACAGTCTATTTGCGGCATTATTGACGCTCACCACTCTCTACAGGCTGTTTGTAGCGTTATTGATGTTCACCAGTCTCTACAGGCTGTTTGCAGCGTTAGTGATATTCACTACTCTCTACAGACTTTGCAGCGTTATTGACGTTCACCACTTTCTGCAGGCTGTTTGCAGCGTTATTGACGTTCATCACTCTCTACAGGCTATTTGCAGCGTAATCAACATTCTTCATTCTCTAAAGGCTATATGCGACGTTATTGACGTTCGCCACTCTCTGCAGGCTATTTTGCTGCGTTATTTGATGTCCAGCACTCTCTACAGGCTATTTGCGACATTGTTGACGTTCACCACGTTCTACAGGCTATTTGCGACGTTATTTGATGTCACCAGCACTCTCTACAGGCTATCTGTGACGTTATTGACGTTCACCACCTTTTACAGGCTGTTTGCAGATTTATTGACGCTGACTACACTCTAAATGCTATTTGCAGCGTTATTGATACTCACCACTCTCTACAGGCTGTTTGCAGCGTTATTGACGTTCACTATTTTCTACAGACTATTTGCAGGGTTATTAACACTCATCATTCTCTAAAGGCTATTTGCGACGTCATTGACGCTCAGCACTCTCTACAGTCTATCTGCAGCGTTATTGATGTTCATCATTCTCTACAGGCTGTTTGCAACGTAACTGACGTTCACCACTCTCTACAGGCTGTTAGCAGAGTTATTGACGTTCACGCTTACCACTCGCTACAGGCTATTTGCAACGTTATTGAAGTTCAGCACTCTGTACAGGCTATTTACGACGTTACTGACGTTCACCACATTCTACAGGCAGTTTGCAGATTTACTGACGCTGACCACACTCTAAATGCTATTTGCAGCGTTATTGACGTTCACCACTCTCTACAGGCTGTTTGCAGCGTTATTGACGTTCACTACTCTCTACAGACTATTTGCAGGGTTTTTAGCATTCATCATTTTCTAAGGCTAAATCGCTATAGTATTGACGTTCACCACTCTCTACAGCTACTTGCGACGTTATTGACGTTCAGCACTCTCTACAGGCTAATTGCGACGTCATTGACGTTCACCATGCTCTATAGACTATCTGCGACGTTACCTACGTTTCACCACGTTCCACAGGCTGTTTGCAGCATTGCAGCATTATTGACTTTCACCATTCTCTGCAGGCTGTTTGCAGCCTTACTGACGGTTACCACTCTCTACAGGCTATTTGCAACATATTTGACACTCATCACTCTCTACAGGTTGTTTGAAGCCTTATCGACACTCACCACTCTCTACAGGCTGTTTGCAGCGGTTTGTTGTTGTTGTTGTTATTGTTGTTGTTTTTGTATTCACCTCTCTCTAAAGGCCGTTTGCATCATTTTAGACGTTCACCATTCTTTACAGGCTGTTTGCAGCGTTATTGCCACTCACCACTCTCTAAAGGGTATTTTCAGCGTTGTTGACGTTCACCACTTTCTATAATCTATTTGCAGCGTTATTTATGTTCGCCACTCTCTAAAGGCAATTTGCAACGTTATTTACGTTCATCACGCTCTACATGCTGTTTGCAGCGTTGTTGACACTCACCACTCTCTACAGGCTGTTTGCAGCGGTATTGACGTTCACCACTCTCTACAGGATGTTTGCAGCGTTATTGACGTTCACCACACTGCTACATGCTGTTTGCAGCATTATTGACGTTTCACCACTCTCTACAGGCTGTTTGCAGCGGTATTGACGTTCACCACTTGATAATGCTTTTTGCAGCGTTATTGACGTTCACCACTCTCTTCAGGCTGTTTGCAGCGTTATTGACGTTCACCACCCTCTACAGGCTGTTTGCAGCGTTATTGACGTTCACCACCCTCTACAGGCTGTTTGCAGCGTTATTGACTTTCACCACTTGATACAGGCTGTTGGCAGCGTTATTGACGTCCACCACTTGATACAGGCTGTCTGCAGCGTTATTGACATTTTACCATCTATAAAGGCTGTTTGCAGCGTTATTGACATTTACCACTCTCTACAGGCTGTTTGCAGCGTTATTGACGTTTACCACGCTCTACGGGTTATTTGCATTTACATGCACTTTCTGTTTTTTTTCTCTCTCTCTCTTTTGTTATTTTTATGTCCTCACTTAAGCAGCATGTTTGTCAACACTGGAGGGCTAGGTTATAAGATGCCTCAGCTGTAGTATTATCTGCCACGACCTGTTTAAGTTTTCATTCCAACTTTGGGATTCTAAATGTGGTCTTGTATTCTGAGGGTGGGAAATGAAGCGGACTATCTATGTCCCCCCCCCCCCCCCCCCCCCCCCCCCCCCCCCCCCCCCCCCCCCCCCCCCAACTGTCAGGCTACATATATCTCAAAAGTTTCTGCTGTAATTTACTGTAAAGTTAATCATTCACTTCGATTTTCCCCTCTAGGTTTGCTTGTTGTTTAAACTTAATATGGTTACACTGTGATGTTAATGGATTTCAAAACTGATGTGGCTGTGTGTGTGTTTTTTCCCCTGGACTATACACTATCATGCTCGTCTTGTCAATAAGCAAAGTCATCTGATTTTTCAAAATCTTTGACTCATGCGTGTTACACAATGGAGTATGTTGTTTCTTTCTGCTTTGTGCCAACGATGGTGTTCTTCAAGTTTGTTCAGGCAGGGGACTTACACGAGCGAAGCCCCGAAAAGGAAGTGTCAGTGTGGCTGGCAAAGCAAACAATGAATGATAGGCTGTGCTAAATCACTGAAGCGTGTGTGTGTGTGTGTGTGTGTGTGTGTGTGTGTGCGTGCATGCGTGCTTGCGTGCGTGGTGTGTGTGTGTGTGTGTGTGTGTGTGTGTGTGTGTGTGTTCTGCTCACTCGATTCTGGTGTGTTAGTATGTATGTTAGTGGAGCATATGGATTCCGCAGGGCGTGACACGACGGGAAATAGATATGCCCTCACACTCCTTACAGATCCAACCTGCAGTCTAGAACGCACAAATACAAGCATAGTGACTGCATATTATTTCACTGCACGCACAAACCATCTGTACCGAGCCCTCAAATTGGCACTCACAGGCCAAGGTGACAATTACGCAACATATGACGTAAATGCGAGAATCTCAATCAGATACGTGCATCCTGACAACTGGCATTCAAAATACTTGAAGGACACTCAAGACAGAGTATATCCTCTGCTTACATCGAACGGATCCAGGATCCGCTCTTTGATCCAGATCCGAGCCACAGATGCGTGCACGGGTCAGGGCCACTGAAAGACCCGGGATGGGCATGTCATTTTATTTATTTATTTGTTTATTCATTTACTGAGTGTGCACTGCCCTGTCTGTCTGTTTGTTTGCTTTTCTGGATGTTATGTCACAGTGTGGCCCGTTCGACTACTGAGATAGCTATGGCAAGCCGCACAGCCGTAAACAAATGCATTCAACGACGTGGCATTTGCTTGTGAGGGTTTGCAAACATATCCGGTTACCTCCATTAGCTGGGAAAAGCTAACAGCAACAACGGTTACAACAACAGCAACAGCAGTAGCGCAACAACAACGCCACCAGCAGCATGGCATCTTATTTTGACGGCTGCATGTCACCTTACTTCTCCACTCAACCCCCCACCCCTACCTCCACTTCCTGCCAGCTTCACTCTATTACCCTCTTCCTTCTGACCCACTGACGACCCCCTTTCTCGTTCCCTTGGTTATTCCTTCTCCCTCTCCGCGCCGTGTGTGTGTGTGTGTGTGTGTGTGTGTGGCGTGCATGAGAACTCTTTAACAGTTTACTATGGGCTCAGTCAACATTGAACGATACCCTTGCCCCAACCCTCCTGTATCAGCTTAACGTGATTCATTATATTAACTGACGGATTCAGGTTCTCTCTCTCCCAGCCCATCCCCGCTCCTCTCCTGCCCTGTTCCCTCCCCAATCACACCTTCTCCTCTCCGATTTTCTTTCAGTCCGCCTCTCTGGCATAAAGAATACCACAAAAAAAAAAAGACAGGGAGAAGAAAAGACATTTGCCTCAAAGTCACATTTACACTCTTCAACGCATTAACCTGGGCTGGTTGATACAGCTGCCTGGCTGGTTGAAACAGCTGAGTCATATGTTTCTATGAAAATGTAAACATCCGAAAAAGGGATGCGACCTCTGGGCAACCTCTCCGCATATAGGTCGGCCATTCCATGCACAAAGGTAAGTTGAAACTGCTTTCCTGTAACTTGATTATTTGAATTTTTTTTGGTCACATTTCAACGAGTTTGAACGTAGACTTTCAAATTTCGTCCCTGGTAATACTGACCCCATCCATAGTATATAAAAAATTTAGTAGCGCTTATCAGACGAATCTGTTTTTGAGATGTTATGCTGGCAGACTGGAAGAGACAGGACCGAAAACAGTATCTTGCCGGGCAGACTATACAACAGGTGAACAGCAGTCATACCAAATAACAATCCCTAGGAATTGCACTTTGACAAATCGCCCATCACAAACACATGCATGTAGGAAAAAATTCGAGAGGCAGCTTGTGAGCAGCAGGTCTTCTGAGCGGAAACAACCTTCGGACAAGCGTTTTGGTTCTGAACTCCTGACACCCTGAGGAGGTAGAACTGCGTCCGGGTCATGACTCAAAAACGCCCTGCTGCTATCAGAAATATTTTGGCGCCGCCAGGATTCGAATGTGCATCTCTATGATGGTTGGGCGTCTTAAGACGCACTTTTTTTTTAGGGGTGTGGGGGGGGGGGGGGGGGGGGGGGTGGGAGGTGTGTGTGTGTTGTGTGTGTGTGTGTGTGTGTGTGAAAACCATATAGCTATTATAAACCTCATCGAAGTTGGCAAATGTTAGCCATATGACGTAAATTCTCCTCCTTCACCAGATCCACCTTGAGCTCATTTCAAGTGCGTTTGCCGTTGCCTTTGGGGTTCTGGTCTTCTTGTTCGCAGAAACCGAAAACTGTTTACCGAAAGCATAGGCTGATGCAGTCCACAGCCTCTCTGTGGCAAGGATTTTGATTTGGAAGCCAGATTCCCTCAAGTTGCTGGCATACGTCTCAGTCTTGTAGATGTGGGCTTCCTCCATGCTGCTTTCATTTGGCACAATGAAATGATCTGAGAACTATATCCGGTCTGTAGTTTTTGCGTCGATCAGGGAGTCGTCATACCACCTTCCAAGGCTCTCAAACAGTTCATCTGTCACTGTCGGAACGGCGTGGTTGGCTATAGTGAACATGACTGTTTTTAGCGTACTTTCCTTTTCGCAGACAGAGGCTTCATGGTTTCTTTGGTCGGTCGGAAGCTTAATCTGGATGAGGCAATGAACTCTTCAGTGGAGTGAGGGACTCTCCTCTCACAAACATCAGTAAAAGTGGGTTGGTTTTTGATGACTAAAATTTGGTAAGGGAGGAGAGGTGGGAGTGTAGGCCATCAAAGCGGGGGTGGGGGTGGGGGTGTGGGGAGTCACGGTTTTACTCATCTTGCATCATTTCTTTAATATCACACAATTTGACGGGTGACATTTTTTGCCCCCAGGCAATGGGGTAGGGAGTAGGTTTTCTCGGAACTTAATCCCCAGGTCCACAAGTTATAACCGAGTGCACGCGCGCGCATATATGTGTGAGAGTTTGTGTGCGTGCAAACAGCCTCCGGGGATCCCTCTCATGGTGTAATGCAAGTTTTGCCTGCTAAGAGTGGTAGGACGGCGCAGGGTGTAGAAGAATCAGACCCCCCGCTGCCTTATGCAGCCCTGTGTAACGCGCACACGTGTGCGCTCTCTCTCTCTCTCTCTCTCTCTCTCTCTCTCTCTCTCTCACTCTCACACACACACACACACACACACACACACACATACACACACACACAAAACTGACACTGGACGCACTCAAGATGTTAAAGCTACGGCAGACTTTATCCGGCCCCCTGTGCTAGTACGGTAGCTCTTGCTGAATGTGAACTGTAAAGCAGAGTACCTCCCGTGTGGATTTCCGATCATCGTCAGGCTGATGCACGCAACGATCACCACTCAGCAGAAAGCCGGCCGCCCGGTAGCCCTGACGACGACGGCCCTAGATGGAAGGCAACAAGGCAGCCACCATCATCACAACTTTACCAGGAAGGGGGGGGGGGGGGGGGGGGGGGGCAAAAAAAAAAAAAAACGAAAACAAAAAAAAACACCACCAACAAACAATAAAGAACGAGTATCGACGGGCGAATAACTAAATCCCAGGCTTCTGCCCGAGGGAAACCGTCAACACTGGGTACCTCCAGTAAAAAGTCAAAGAGCCTTGACTTCTTCTGTTACCTCCTTCCCACCCTAGATACAGGCTCCAACCAAGCCAAGCCTGCCAGCTGACAACCGACTCGACGCGCTGCAGCTCGCTGCATCTAGCCTAACTATCCCGAAAGGCATCTGCTGTGAGCACGTTAAACTCAACCTACTGGTGGGTCTTCAAGAAACACCTGCCGCCTCTCTCTCGACGTTCTTAGCTATGCCACCTCCACGTGAGTGTAAAGACTGCAGTTCCATTTCACGACCAGAATCTGTTGTTCCATTCTGGAAAGGAAAACGGCATTTAAAAACACACACACACACACACACATGCACGCACGCACGCGCGCACGAACACACACACACACACACACACACACACACACATTCACACACATAGTATGAAAGAAAACCCTACACAAGCTGCAGAAATTCAGGGGACTAAACTCATGAATCAGGACAGGCTAAAAGGTTTGTGTGAAAGTGATTTCCCGTGGTGCATGAACCAAAAAGTTTTAAGTTTAAGAAAACAAAAACATACGGAAAAAATTGACACCCTGATACTAGTACGGATACCGTAAAAATTATGTTTCAAGTAAATCGTAAATACAAATACATTGTTTTTTCCTTTTAAAGGGTAATATCATAACCACACCTGGAACTATATCTTCCAGTCGATTGAGCTGGTGGGTGTGCGTTGGTCATTGTGTGTTGACAACTTTTTAGACGGGTGGACGACTCGGTTGTGATCGTCAGCTGACTCTTAGTGACTATTAAAGTTGTATTTCTGTCGTTCAGAATGGTCCAGAAGTATCAGTCACCCGTTAGGGTGTATAAATATCCATTTGAACTGGTTATGGCGGTATGTATCTTTTATTTTATAATACTTTTAAAGCTAACAATATTTATTTTCATTTTGTTGTGGTCACCCGTAGCCTGGTAATATGAACCGAACATTTTTAAAGCTCTGTTTCGGCCTCGCAGTAAAATAAATTCGGTTTCTGAGATATAACACCTGGTTTGAAATTTTGCTATCATTAGAGCAGCTCTGTATTAAAAGCATAAATAAAAAAAAAAATTCTTGTGAGAATCAGATAGACTGTTGGATTTAAGTTTTTGAAAATGTCGACCCCATCATTTTCTTCACAGAAGAAACTGAAAACGTTTACAAAGTTAATTTCGTCTGTTGCGTGTTCAGTAATACTATGTTATGATATTGGTCGAGTCACTTGAAGTCAATGGAGACGACGTGGCGTTTGATTTGAAGATTTGATTTGAAGATTGGTTGATATTTTTACAATGGTGAAGAGCATTACATTATTTGAAAACCATTGAAATTTGAATACTGAAATCACTCAAGATTTACTTGTTTAATTGTTAACAAAGGAAAGAAAAATGTGTGAATAATTTTCGTTAAAAAAGAAAGTATCCATTCGTCAGTCAATAAAATATGCCAACAGGCCTAAAGTTGACACACATAGGTTTGAAATCCAGAGTACACTTCTCTTTTTGATCTTGTAATTACTCAAATTTTGAGTTCTATCCAGTCCCACAATGAACTGAATGTAAACTTTATGCCTGTTTCATATATTACATCATTATCATTACCATCATTATTATCTTCAACATCATCATGATTACTATTGCTACTATTGTATACCACATAATCATCATCATCATCATTGTTACTTCTATTGCTTCTATAACCATATTATCTAATGATTGCCAAACCCCAGTCCTTTCTCCTCTGTCCGTAATGTTACTATTATTACTAATCACTATTATCATCTTCGTTTAATTGGGCACAAAATGGTTGTGGTTGTCTGCTTTTCTGTCTTCGCTCTTGGTCTTTTGGATAAAGGAAGCAGGGAGAGCGACTTTGCCGCACACACACTGCTGTACTGGGCAAGTAGTAGCTTTAGATATCGGCATCAAAGTAGGTGTATAAGATCACAACTGTTGTGCGCTTTTGCAGATGAATACATTCTTGTCTTTGGTTTCTGGTGCACAACATAGGAGTAGTGCATTCCACACCCATTTTGGCCTAGTTAAGGGAGATAAGTGACTGTGTTCGTTCTTCATCTTCATTGCCTTGATGATGTTAGTCTTGCCTGAAGAAGACCAAAGGGGTCGAAAAGCATCATGTGTGTCTTATGATTTGTTTTTGTCTTTTGTTTGGTGGCATAGTGTAGAATGGTGTAGTAGTGCATCAGTGGACAGAACAGTGTGCCAGTGCTGTTGGGGTGGATAGGTAAATGTATACTATATTTGGTTTTGAGGGCAAGGGGGCAGAGGGTCCCCAGTCTAGCAGCATGACAGGGAGACTTGCATGGTAAAAGTGTGTTCAGAGGTGTCACTCTGTAAAGTCTGATTGCCAAAGCACCAGGACTTTGACATACTGAGGTTGTTTTGTGGATGCTGGAAGCACAGTGCATCTGGTTTGGGTTGGTTGGGCTGATGTTGGCCAGTAGTCCAGAAATGTGCACATCAGGTTTGTGGAATGTCTCGCCTATATAGATCTTGCAGCATAGTGTCCACAGTGGATAGCATATATATATATTGCAGCTGGCTCTGACAGGAGAATGTACACTTAATTTTGAACAAGCCTTTCGAGCCAAGAGGATGGTGGCTGGCTTGGTAAGAGGACAGATTTTGGGTTCTGAGCAGGGAAAGGTACCTGGTGATGTATGTGTGGTGATTTAGCTCAGTTTGGAGCATAGAAACAAGTCTTTGATTGTTTAAGGATTTTGTTGTGCCGGAAAGTAAAAATAGAATTCCATTCTTGGGGGCAGGTGATTGCTTTAAAACAATAGCCAGTGGAAGCCATGCATACACACACACTCAAACCCCCCCCCCCCCCCACACACACATGCATGCACGCACACACACACATATATATACACTCACACACACACACACACTCCCCCCCCCCCCCTCTCTCTTTCTCTCTCACACACACACACACACACACACACGCACACGCACACACACAGTTACTCATGCTCAGTGATTCACTCTCTTTACACACAAACACAAATGCACACACACACAGTGACACACACACACACACACACACACACACACACACACACACACACACACACACACACACACACTCACTCAGTCACTCAATATATATGGTAAATTACATGTTTAAGTGGGAGTTTTGTAAAGCTGTGAAGTATTATAATAAGATTTCATAACTGATTAAATTAGGTTGCGTATTATCACTATTATTGTTAATGATATATGTTATTAAAACATCAAAGAGGGTATTCCTGAGATACATGATGGGTGATAAGATCTGTGGCTTTTGACTCCAATTTTTGAGCAATTTTTGAGCTTTGATTTCTCCCCAACATTGGAATTCATAGAATCGTAAACACAGTGTTTTATCTTGTTGACATAATAAAGACACAGAAGCTGAATGTTAGGTTGGTTTACTTATTTATTAGTCTTTAAAGGTAGACATTTGTGTGTCCAGCATCTTCATGCATGATAGTCTATATAAAGGTAGACATTTCTGTCTGTCCGTCATTGCCATACCCTATAATATATAGAGGTAGACATTTACATCTTCATGGTCATACCTTATAGTCTGTAGAGGTAGACATACAGTATCTGTCATGGTCATACGATTATGGTCTGTAGAGGTGGATATTTCTGTATCCATCATGATCATACACCATATTCTATCATCTGTACTTTTCCAGGCTTATGAAAAAACGCTTTCCTACCTGCAAAGATCCCTGTGTTTTTGGGCTGTGACGTCCTGGAAGAGGAGAAAAGCAAAGATGGAGCCACTCACACCATAAAGCGCAGGTGTCGACTGGCTGTGGAAGCCCCCTACCTCATAAAGAAGGTCAGCTGACTGATGTTTGTTCAGGTGTTTTTTTGTTGAATGTGTGGTTCCTGTCTGAAATAGGCATCAGAATTTCATGTTAAGAGATTATTGTTTGAAGTCACACAGTGATGAGGCAAAATCTAGGATAAAAGAAAGCACGCAGAAAAAAAACGAGATGTAAGATAGCACAGGAGAACCACAAAGTGGAGAGGATTATGCTCAGCAGCTGGTATGTATTTTAGATGATTTTTTTTTAACTTGCATGTTATTAAAGCATAATAAAGGGTTTGATTTTGCTCCCCCTCATAAACATCACTTCATGGGACTTCACAAAGTGGCTCTCATGTGTATTTTTTAGACGCTGGGTATTACAGGCTTTTGAACCATGCGTTTTTGGTTCATTTTTTTTATTAATTCCACAATAATACTCCTACTACACCACACAAACAAATAAAAAAGTGTTTGATACTGCCTTCAAAGTTTTCTAGGATGCCAGTATGTTTATGTCCTACCCGTTTTTAAGTTTCAGTTTGAGGGACCAGCCTAGGCTTGTCACATTACAAGATATGATACAAAATTTTTTTTTCCACTGAAGTGTTTAAAGCAATTATAAGAGATTCACACACACATACATACATTTTAACATTTATTTATTTTGATAACAGCAATAATTCACTGAAAAATATAGGATGCTGAGGCATGATATAATATTGATTTATTTATGAAATAGTTGTTTCTTTTGCTGGCATTGTTTTTGTACTCTTTGTGTGTGTGTGTGTGTGTGTGTGTGTGTGTGTGTGTGTGTGTGTACTCAGTTGTGGATCTTAATTCATATTATCTGTTTAACATTTATACAACTGGTCTTACAGTAAGCCTGCACTGTGTGAAGCATGGCCATTTGAGGTAGAGTATAGCATGAAAGTGCTTGTGCAAGAGGCATACCTATCATATCTGTATATCTGGAACCATTTTACCATCAGTGTCACAATTTTTCCTTTTTATACTAAGGAAAATAGATTGATGCATAATCCACTATGTTCTTGTAGAAAAAGGTTTTTAAACATTTATTTACATCTATTTTTATTTGTCAGTTGATTTTAGATTTTTGTGTCAACTCATCATAGGAGAAACATAGACATGAAACAACCAAGACACTCTGGCACAATGAACCAAGACACTTCGCTGTAAAAAAGAGAATTATCTGTACTCTGGCACAATGATGCCAATGTGCACTAGGAATATAAACAACAAAACATATCCTGAGCACAGCTGCTCTTGAAGCTGTCGCAAATACCCTTTTCATTCACAGATTTATTCTTTATCAGTGGTAACTGTGTCATTGATATCAGTCGGGGTGAATAATCAGTCAACGTGAAATACCAAACTCTTCCCAAATTTGGTGTAATCAGCAAACTGATTGTCAGATGGACTAGGATCCGAAAAAAAGGCCAGATATTTATAGTATCAGATAAGGAATAGTGGCAGCAAGTAAAAATCCTGTTAAGTACTTGGCTGTGTGTCCATGGCGATTGTAGTTTGTAGCGCAGCTTTCATCAATGAGTCAAAGAAATGTGATGAAACTGAAAAGGTTGCTTTGAAGACGAGCAAAACTGGATTGAGGCTCAAGAAGACATGTAATGATGTTGACCATATTTCACATTTAAAGGTAATAACATTGTAGTTTTTAAAAAGAGAATAACAAAAGACTCAAAGAGATTTTGATAGTTTGGTCAGATTTTGCCACCTGCATTGTTACACATGTGTTACTGAGTTTTGTGGCCAGTAGTGGCAAATTGTTGTTGCCAGGATATACTGCCTGAAGTGGTGTAAGAGTTAAATGACATTCAGTTGAAAGTCGGATCAAGTTATACTTAGAAATTGTCAGCTTTCAGCAGTGTTTTTCTTTTTGTTTGTTTTTTGTTTTACCTTAGAATTCACAGTATGATTCCTATTTCTCTTTATGTTTCAGATAGTTGGTGCTGATTGTGTGCACTTCATACAAACGAATGCCCTTGATCGCAGAAACCGCACATTGAAGATCAATGCTTATAATGAAAGCTTTTCCTCCAGAGTCCATGTAACAGAGAACTGCACATACAGTGTAAGTAGACTGATGTGTCTGTTGAGCATTTCTATTATTTGGGATCTACAGTGCCCATTTAGTTTTTACTTAGAAGAAAAACTGGAGTGTATTATCTGAGACATTTAGAACAAACTGGAATTTCAGAATAACAAAAGTGTATTTTGATCTGTGTTAGTGGTTGTTATGTGTGAAATTTTTAATTTCATATGTTAAGGTTGCTTTGCACAAAACTGACAGCAAAACAGAAAGAGAGGATTATGATGAATTTTCATAACTTAAGATTATGAGTGAGGAGGACGTGGGATTCATCCAGAAATAGTCAGGTGTCAGCAATAATTCTAGTATGTTAATGACCTACTTTTGAACATTTGGTTGACTACCCCTCTCAGCATGAAGGAAATGTTGTATATTCTCGTAAGTAATTGCGAGTGACTTTGACAGATCTCATCATAGGTAATAAGGATTGCATGTATGGCTTTTATTATGTTATTGCCATGTTGTTGGGAGCAGTATTTTATCATTGGAGTATTTAACTTTTCTTGGAGAGAATGAAGATTTATGACAGAAGCAGAATATGGCTGTTGGCATTCCTCATAAAGGTTTGAATGAAGGCATTAGTGTCAAGTATGGTGGTGTCAAGACTGATGAATCTTAACACTCAAACCACAGTCAAGTCACAAGCACTTACTGTTTGAAGAGTCAACACAGACAGGTGAAACTGAAATCTTGTTTTCTTAGCCTTGTTCTGGATCAGTATCAGTCTAGAAGGCAAGACTGCTCACCTTTCCACCTGTTTCAGACAACAGTCATGCATGTACATGAAGTAAATTGACAGATATTTGGAAAACAAATCTGATGTGATCTGAAAAAGGAAAGAGTGTTTTTTGATAAGGGAAAAAAAGTTTTTTTTTGAGCTGCTTTGAAAAAAAAGAGGTTAAATAAAAATCACATGCTAGACTCTTGAGGAAATACTGACTGTAGATCAGTCTTACCTTAAAAGTTCATCGAGCAAATCGGGTGGTGTAGAATTTTATTAATCCACATTCCCCCTCCTCCCTCACCTCCCTAACCTCTTGTACCTCTGAATTCTAATATACTTCCTCCCTTCACTGTCCCTGTCTCCCCTCCATAACCTGGTCCATGAACTATGTTGCTGTTTGAGGATCTGTTAAGTTAAAAAATTGAAATAACCGTTCTCCATTTCTCACCCTCCCCCATCCCCCTGTTTTTAATAGTAGTTGAGCTGTTTGGAAAAGACAAAAGAGAGGTTGAAAAGAGTTGTGTCTGGTTTGTTACTTGCTTGTTTCTTTTGTCTGGCAGTTCAATTACAATACCTTTCATGTTGAAGTGAAGAGGTTTTTCTTTTTTTTTTTTCTATTTTTTCAAACCTCCAGTGTTTCAAGATGTGTGTTAGTGTCATTTTAACTCTTTGTGTGTTGGGTTTAGGCAGTCTATGTAGGTATTTCAAGGTGAATTTTGAAATAGCCTAGAGTTGTTTAAAAGTAGTTTCATTTAAAAGAGCTCAATTTTCTGAACACATTGATATAAAATTTATGTTCTTCTGATAATATTTGACGAAGTTATGATGGAAAAAAAAAATTTTGGACTTACAAAATTTTGCGAAAGTGGCAATTTGCTTCGGACCCCAACTTTGAGGTACCATAAATCCATTTCTTTGTTCTCATATATAAGCCCAAATTGTTCCTGGCTACTCTCATGCACTTAGAGATAATGCCAATTTTTTCCTTCTGTCTTCTCCAAATAAATAGTCAACAGTGTAATGCTGAAGTTGGTTAAATATGGAATTTGCGCCAAAGGGCAAACTTTTTACGTAAATGACGCTTGTCTTTACATGTTCATTAATTTGTGTCTGTATGTTGTACAATGTTGTTTTTATACCACAATGATTTTAAAAAGCTTATAAAACATGCACTCTATGGTAAATAATTAATCAGTAAACATATATTTTTTCATCTGGTGAGGGATCACGGTATTGTTTATTTTCAGATATCTTATTTCCTGGATAATAATAAAATGTTGTTGAGACCATAATCATTATGTTTGAAATTATCTGAAGTGAACAAACAAAGCTCATACACCTGCATATTTGTTTTTCCATCGATTCTAGGTTCACCCAGACAACCCTGATTGGACATGTTTTGAACAGGACGCCAGCTTGGACATTAAGCATTTCTTTGGCTTTGAGAGTACCGTGGAAAAAATTGCCATGAAACAGTACTCACAGAACATCAAAAAGGTCTGTTCAGGTGGTCGTGAGTGCTGTGTTTGATTTGTGCAGAGATTCTGCTGGTTTTTAGATTTTTTAGAATGAAATATCCTGCAGCTTGTTTGATTGCAGTACATTGAAAGAGTGGGAAGAGAGGGGAGAGGGAGGCTAGGGACGTGGAGTGACAAGTAGCATTGAAAAGAAGGAAAGAAAGAGTAGGTAATGAGGAAGGAAGGAAGGAAGAGATGAAGAGGAAAGGAATAAGAAAGGAGAAGATGATCTAGGTAACAGTAGTGCATCGACACAGCAATCACATTAAGAGCCCATAGACAGTATTTGAACTTTGCCAAGTAGAAAGTTGCTACATGCGGATTAGTCCTTATGCTACACAAATGTTCTAAGCCAGCAGGTTGTAGTGTTGCTGGGGTTACAGGTTGGTATACAAGTAAGAAAAGAGTTGGAAAGGGGCTCACTAATGAAAACAACGAATAATCCCAAGGCCTTTTAGTGCCTAGAACAAAGAGATTACAGTGCACCACCCAGCTCAGCTCAACTCGTGCAACACATCCACAGATTTCTGTCTCAGTATATGTGTATTGGGGATACAGTTCTTGTGTTGGCTTTGAAGAATGAAAAAATGCAACTGAACATGCAGATAGATAGAGACTTTTTACTTTTTTTGTGTTGATTGTAAATGAGAAGAAACGTAAACAATATATGCTGATGTGTGTGCATAAACATACACCCTCCCCAACACAGTCACTCATTCATTCACACATATGCACAGACAGGCAGGCACAGGCACACACACACACAGTTAAACACACCTGTATACATCACACATGTTACACACACACACTCTTAAACACACCTGTATACATCACTGCCCATACTCTTCCTGTACCATCACTGCCCATACTCTGCATGCCCGTGCACAAACTTGCACACACACACACACACACACACACAAACACACACACACATACACATTCACACATGTTTGAACGCACTCACATTGCATGCACACATGCACATTTATGAATTCACTCTTGAGCGCTGTCTTGTTTTTATGTCTGAGAAACATGGAAATATAGCATGAAATGTTGCAGACTGTTTTAAGACATGGGCTATTTATTTTAAACTTTATTCCATGAACTATTGTCCTTATTATGTGACATGATAACTGCAGGCATCGTTTCAAACATGATTGTAGTGCTACCCTTCACAGGGCAAAGAAGTGATTAGAGTTCTACATCAACGAACTGATCAGCGAAGGTGTCAGCTACATCCCTCCATGGACCAGCCCCAACCCCAAACCTGCCCTATGTCAGCCTCCCCAGGATGACACACAGTCCCTGGACTCTGGACTGCGCAGTCGCTCCAACAGCATGAACAGTCAGAACAGTTTGATGCTGGGAGCTACCGCTGCCTCCATTCAGAAGCCTGGTTCCATTGATGCCAAAGAACTAGGTATGAAATTACATTGAAAGCAAATCACTGCAGAAACCCAAGTGGAAAAAGCAATGAAAAAGCAATGAAGGGTTTTTGCAGTTGTTCAGCATTTTTTGTCATACAGTTTGGATATTTTTGCAGTTGTATAGAAACAAGGTTTACGTCTTGAATCCTCTGTTGTGAGTGTTGTTTATGAAAGAACATTTAAATACAAGCAGAAACTTCAGTAAGAGGCTTCAGTTAGGGATTCTTGCATACCATACCTTTTTTTTTCATATGATTTTTTCCTAGTTAGCATGAAAAAATACGTCAGATTCGGAAATATGATATTGCAGAATGAAATACAAAAAAGAAATCATCAAATTTGGGGGAGGGGAGGGATGATGAAAATCAGTGTATGATCCATATGTGAATCGATCTTGATTTTGCTTCCTCGTCAGTCAGCAATTCGGAACTGGAATTGTTCTGTTGTTTGTCGCTAAAAAACAGATGGAGACATTGAATTATTATTGTTTTTTCCATCTTTGATCTTGATTTGGCACAATGATATGGCAGAAGTCAAAAGTCATGTTGCAGAAACCCAAGTGGAAAAAGCAATGAATCGCTGTGTAAACTGTGGATATTTTTGCAATTCAAGAACAAAGAAATACCAGACTTTGGTATTGAGTTGACCAGTCCAACATATTTCATTATTTGCCAACTTCAGACCTGTTTACCCTTACGATTTTGCCATAATTTTTACAGAACAAAATTGAAAGTACAGGAATTATGGCTCCCCCAAAAAACTAGGGGAAAAAAATCAAAAAAAAAGAAAATTGTTAAATGCGAAGTTTCACCTGCTAATGTTTTGGTCAATAGAAGTAAGAAGATATTTCCCAGCATGCCTTTTACCTTGTCAAAGATGGCGATGAAGCAGTCTTGCGCGCCAACGGCTGGCTCTTCTAAATCTTTGAAAGTTGCAAAAGTATTGCGATTATGAAGACTAGGTTTTTTTTTTTTTTTTTAATTACAGGTTTTTGTCTGAGATATTACAGGTACATGAATTTGTGATAAACATGTCTGCTACTTTAAATTAAACAAACAAATCTTCTTTGGTCATCAGTGTCAGAATCAAATCGATGAGGCTTTGTCACAAACTTCGAAAGTAAGGAGATGACAAAATCACAAGTTTTTCAACTTGATCATATCGACTTTGTTGATGTGGATCTCCAAATGCTTTTGCACAAAATAAATTTGTTTCTTCACCAGTCATGATGAACACATTTGTATCTTCCTCTCTATCTGTATTTTAAAAATAAATTGCAGTTTTGTGTAAAATTCATTCCAGAAACGCTGCTTTCATCTCTGTACAAAACTTCTGTTTCCACCATTGGAACTTACAATCAAGACAAACTGTGTCGATTTCAGTGGCATAAATGGCTGAAATGTATGATGCATTCATAGTCGGCATCTCTTGAAAAAAAAATCCGCTGATGCAATAATGTGTATGGTTGGAGCAAAATGACTGGCCCTGTTCCCTATGCACACCTGTGGGTTCTGTCAGTGGCATGTTATTTTAAAAAAATACATACTCATTTCTGATATAATTTTCCTAATTTGTTTACAGCCTTCCTTCTCTCTTCTGCCTCTTCATACCACCAGCGGTCCACTTAAAACAACTTAGGTTTGGACCAACTTTTCAAGAAAAACTTCACTGCAACTCTTATAAGCATAGAACGATAATAGTAAAAATATTTATGATGACAATAGAAAATATGATGATAAATAATGGTAGTTTTTTTTAGAATCAGACTATCATCAAAGTAATCAATTTATTAGAAAAAAAATGTTGAAATTTTGTGAAAGGAAAATTTCACGTGCATGCAGACAGACAGGCACGCACGCATGCATGCATGCAAGCACGCATGCATGCATGCACGCATTCACACATACACACACAAAGAAAAGAGTAGGCTATTTTACAACAAGTTAAGTAACTGACAGTTCTTTGGTGGATGACATTTGACCTTGGGAAGGATAGCATTAGATTAATAGGTTTGACTGCATTAGATAAATAGGTTTGACTGTAGATACAGTTTTTATCAAACTGATGGCTTAAACCATGTGAAGTTGAGCTCTTGGATACATATGTTATTTTGCTGGTTACAAACTTAGCCATCCAAGTAAGGGGGTTGAAAAAATTTGAAAACAAGGAAAAATACAGACAGAGAAAATCAACAAAAAAGATGAAAGGTTTCTGACTGTTAACAAAATTATGTAAATGTACCTGATTGCTAGAAGTGACAGGTAACGACTTTAAACTAAAGGATGTTAATGTACCTGATTGCTAAAAGTTTCAGGTGAGAACTACTTTTTTCTTTGGATTATGATTGCATCATTTTGCATGCGGGGAAAAAAGTTACATTAGATATCAAGATATAGTTAATACTAATTTTTGTCTTAAAAATACTGAAAACCTAAGCCATTTATACTAAATTGTTATGGTAAGGATAAACAGCTCTGGTACACTTGGCACAAGATGTTGATTGCAAAAACACAACAGCAGAAGAAAGACCAGGAGTTTTGGAGATGACATAAATAATTGATTACATTGATATAAGCGAACTGAAATACGTAAACTGTGTGTTGAATTTTGAAATGAATCATATGTCCTTTGGAATGGAGAAAAGGTGGGGTAGGGGTGGGGGACTAGGAGGATGGGACATATGTACTTAAACATCTTGTTGATTTAAAATGTAAAACCAAATAAGATAAAAAAAAAAAAAATTTTTTTTTAAGATACGTCCAGTCATTCAAGTTGTTTTAAGATTGGTCCAACAAATAAGTAAAAAAAAACAGAAAACTGATGTAAATGTTAAGATCAAGTTTAGTATTTTGTGCTAATAATATGACAGTAAAAAAGTAATAAGAGATAGAGTAAAGTCTGATGATTGTGATTTAAGTTGCTTCTTATTGAAAGTTTTTATCTAGATTATGATTGTGAACCAATTTTGCTCCTTCACTTCCTCATTCATCGATACACACAGTTCTTTGGTGATGAATTTGTCCCACAGAAGGAGCTGCTGCAGCCTTGCCTGACAACCCCAGTATGCTGGATGATGACTACATCGCTCGCTTCCTGGGTCAGCTGACTCCTGTGTGGAGGAGAGCAGGCTGGTACAGCTACGACAGCGGCTGTCAGAGACCTACAAGGGCAAGGTAAGGGGCAGACTGATTTGCGCTTAAAGAATGCTTTCTTGACTGATTGAAAATTAAAAAGAAAAAAAATTTGAAAAAGAAAAAAATACGCTTTCAGATGGCTAAGATTCTTTGCATTGATGTGCTAAGTGTGTTGTGTGTGTGTGTGTGTGTGATATATGTGTGTGTGTGCGTGTGTGCGTGTGTGTGTGTGCATGCGTGTGTGTGTGTGTGTGTGTGTGTGCGTGTGTGTGTGTGTAAATAAGGAAGTCACCATTTCACATAGACTAGAGTGTAATGGAGAGGAAACTTAAATGGAGTGGCACCTCCAGTTTTGTGCATGTTTTGTGTGTTTACGTTGGTATATGTGTACGTATTATATCTGTGTGTGCACACGCGTATGCGTGTGCATATATGTGTGTGTGTTAGAAAAAAAGTTACAGAGAGCATACTTTAAATTGATCGAGTCTCGTCTTCATTTTTTTAGCTAGATATTTCCCTTGGAATGTAAATAACCAGAGCTGTTGGATAGAATACAGCAGAGGCACTATAAATGCTTGTACTGTTGCTTGTATTTGCATCAATTCATTTACTTTCCTTGGTAAACTTTTTAGAGGGTATGGGGAAGAGGAAAGAAATAATGTAACACCTCATCTTTTTCAATTATTGGTTTTCTCTCCTTTCCATTTATGTGAAATTTTTCAGTTACTGGGGTGTTTTTTTTCCCCTTGTTTCTGTATATCTTGAGGATTCTATATGTATTTATTTTTTGTGCGTTGTGCGTCAGCTTGTTTCTTTATTCAATATCTTTTCTTTTCATCTGTACTGTTCTTTTCAGATCCCCAAAATTCCTCACCTGTTGCGGTTTCTGCGAGCAAGAGACTTTCATATTGAGAAGGCCAGAGAGATGCTGGCTCGCTCCCTGATCTGGCGCAAGCACTATGACATTGATAGACTGCTGGATGTGTACTCAACTCCAGAGATTATTGAGACCTATTACCCAGGGGGATGGCACTACCATGACAGAGGTACGTATGAATTGTTTTCTGCATAAACATGTAAAATGAATAATTTGCAGTGTTTTGGTGCTCTCTGAAGTGAACTACAGTCATGCATCATGCATGTGGCAAAATACTTTTAACGTTCCCACCTCAAACATTGTCTTGGCTTTCATCATGCTTGCTCACACATGCACATTTGTATGTGCAAACATACATGTTGAACATGCAAACGCACATGTTGAACAAAGAAAGAAAAAAAAAGGACAGGTGGGGGGTGGGGGGGGGGAAAAATTTGACACCTCCTCCCCTTCCCTTTCCATCCTCCCCAGTTGTTTTTTCAGTTATTATCAGTGATATGGCTGGAACTGCCTTGAAATGATAATGGGTTCTGATATTTTTAAATCTATGGAATTTGTGCAGATGGTCGACCACTTTATGTTCTGCGGTTGGGTCAGATGGATGTCAAGGGATTGATGAAATCAGTTGGAGAAGAGGCCATTCTGAGACATGTGAGAATAAAATGTTTAATTTGTTTTAAGGGATCAAGTTGACATGTGTATATGTGGGTATAACTGTGTGCATTTCACAGAAAAAAAAGCATCTTGTACCATGTATTGCATTATTTTATATATGTTTCTTTGTACATCAGTATAAATGATGTGAAACATACACATGGAATCAAAACACACACCAGTTATCGATGTGAAAGTAAAGTAGGTTGAATTTCACACTTGTAGAAAGCAGAAGAGAGAGGCAAACATTTATATGTATTTTTCTCCACTAGAAATAATACAGTGGACCTCAAATATTTACTTGGTGGCTTTGGATGAGTTTTTCATGTCACTGTTCTCTTCACTGGTTTTGTTTATGTTAACAAATTTTTCATGAAATCATTTCCATTATGATGGAAGCATAACATATTTACTTGCCCTTGTTTACTGCCTCCACTTTTTGTGTTCGATAATTGTTTTTTTTTTTTTTTTTTCAACAGGTCCTAGCCAAGAATGAAAAAGGTCTCAAGTTGGCTGCAGAGGCAACGAAAAAGAAAGGCCATCCTGTCAGGTCTGTGGCAGTGGAACAGTTTGCAGCTTGCGCATAGGAGACGCAAAGAGTTAATGAGGGAGGATTTAGGCCAAGATGGTAACTGACCGAAGAATGCTCAAGTTTGTAGAGGAGCCACCAGGAATACTGTTTACAGCCTACATGTTTGCTCACATTCATTCACATACCCATCTGATCATTTACGCAAGGTGAAATGAAAATGGTAAAAGGAACAAACGCTACCTTTTCAGGCATTAATGTAAAAAGAAGTTCTTTGTGTGTGTGTGTTGTGTGTGTGTAAGTGTGGTAGATGTAAGATTTGCATGGAAGTCTGCTTGCATTCACATCAATGTATTCAAATATGCATGAAAATACACTCCTTTGCTGAATTGTCGTTCTGTTGTGGGAAATGTGTGTGTGTGTGTGTGTGTGTGTGTGTGTGTGTATGCGTGTGTTTATGTGAGCATTTATTTGTTTTAGTCGCCCAACAGTGAACCACCAACACTCACATATACATTTATATTTTGTAATGGAGGAATATATCTGCTTCTGCAATTATTATAAATGTTTGTCTAGACTTTGACCGTTGGTTGATTTTCTAGAGTTTGGAAGACTTTGCTCTTTTAAACCAGTGTTAATGTAATGAATGGACTTGTGTATCGTTGCAGTGCCTGTACTTGCATTGTGGACTTGGAAGGTCTCAGCATGCGTCATCTGTGGCGGCCTGGCATCCGAGCTCTTCTGCGCATCATTGAAACGGTGGAGGCCAATTACCCAGAGACCATGGGAAGACTGCTGATTGTGCGAGCCCCTCGTGTATTCCCAGTTCTGTGGACCCTGGTGTCGCCTTTCATTGATGAGAACACCAGGCACAAGTTCATGATCTATGGGGGCAAGGACTATTTGGGATCAGGGGGATTGATCGAGTTTGTGGAGAAGCAGTATATACCTGACTTCTTGGGTGGAGATTGTTTCGTGAGTACCAGCACTTCTTTTTTTTTTTAAAAGTTTGTAGAATAGGTTCATTGTGATGGAGGATTTGTTGCATTGATAAATTTATATTCAGCTTTAAGAATTGTCATTTAGAAAGAATTCTAGAGCTAACTTTGTTTTCAGTCACATCTGTATGCGAGCATTGAATGTTTTACACAGATGCAGTGTATATGGCATTTTTGTTTAATATCAAAGGATTGGGACAACAAGGAAGTGAACGGAGTTGTTCATGTTGCAGTGTGATGTAGGGGGAAGGTGGCCTGGTGCCCAAGTCCCTGTATAAAGAGGAGCTGGTGGAGAGTTCCCCTGATGGCCCCATGCCACTGAGCACCAGCACTCTGTACCACACAGCTCATGTGGGTCAGAGAGTTCCCTCATGAGGTAATCTGATCTTTCAGCAGCAGTTACCTTTGGCACAGTTCTGTGTAAAGGTCTGCTAGTTTGAAAAGAAGTAAAGTTCGAATTTTTTCTGATAGACTAATACATAATGAAGCATGATTTTTACTTTCCATTTTTGGCTTGAGAAATAAGCATCCTTTGTGTAATGGAAATAATCTGATATAGAAAAAAAATCTCAGCAATGAATTGAGATGAACTGTCACAAGTAAAAAGATAAGTACCTTTCATATATGGTTCATTTAACATTGTCTCAATAAACTAATGTGAAAATCTCATTCTCTTGCTTCACCATAAATTTCAAATTGCATGGCTCTTGATGATTGCGTGCTTTGTAAAGCATATAACTATGACTGGGTGCAGGTTTTGCTCCAAGTTCCCAAGAAGGGCTGCGTGATCACCTGGGACTTTGACATCCTGAAAGGGGATGTGACCTTTACAATATTCCACTGCAAAAAAAACCTGGATGAGGACCCCTGTCACCGCCACCATGTCAGCGGAGCAGTGGGGGGCATTGGGTCTGTGCAGTACATCCACAAGAACATGACAGTGGGCGTTGACCTAAGCCTTGTGGAGGCTCCACATATATGTAAAGATGGTGATAGTGTCCAGGTGTGTGATTCTTCTTCATATCTGCATTTGTGACCTTCGTTTCAATAGTCTCTGAGTTTAGCAAAAGTTGGTCTGAATATTCAGTTTCTTCATGCTCCTCTGTCCAAACAAATGCTTTATCTCTCCACTTGGCATGAAACAATGCCATGCATCAGGATTCCCATAAAAAGATTAAAAATGGAGAGCAGGAGCCAGCTTTACCCTTGAAATCATCAGGCCAACAGGTCTAGTCTCTTTTAATGAGTTCATACTCAATTCACCCTAAAGGGCTGAATTCAGTTTTTTCCCTTGACTGGACTTCTCGAGTGTGGTTTCATCTTGGATTTCTTGACGCAGTCGTCGTTTGAGTTGGCCTTCCCTTCCAGCAGGAAACATGTTGCTTGGCCAATGAAAAAAATAGCAGAAACCTGCGCTTGTCTTCACCTTTACTATTGCTGTCATCTCAGTGTGTCCTGGCATACTCCAAGTCGACTGGTGTTTCTTCTCCTTCTTGTACATCCAGAGCCTGTTCGTCGATTGGAAAGTTGTCTCTGACCTCATCCCTTATGAAACCTGTGTCAGCTGTTTCAGTTTTCTCCATTCCTTCCTGCAAATGGTGCGAGAGTTGCACTGGTTCAACATGGTGCACAATTTTTGGCTCTCGTTCTGAATGCCTCAATGGTCTGTCATTTTGGGCGAGGGCAGCAACCGATGCTGCTTCCTGCTTCGCTGTTCAGCCTATGGTCCTGGATCCAGTGGAGCTAGGCCACATCTTCCTCCAGCATGCTCTGTGCCCTCTACCCCCAGGCACCTTGTGATGAAGAGCAACTGGAATCTGAATGTTTGCCTGGTAGGCCTTGATGAGTCTGCCACCTTGACATGGCACTGTTTTTGGGGGGGGGGACAGGGGGGGGGGGCTACCAGGAAAGGGCGACTCCAAGAGGATTTCACAAGCTCCATCAGCCTCTCCCTCCGGACAGAGTCTTTCCTCCGCTGGTGTCGCGCGCGTGGAATCACCCTTCACGCGAGACATAGCGGGGATGCACAACATTCCGGCAGACTCTCTCAGCCGCTCCAGGTCTGTCCTCCACACGGAATGGACCCTCAGCTGGCTCACCCTAACCTCAGTGTGGGAACATTGGTTCAGACCCATGGTCGACCTGTTTGCCACCCGATTCAATCATTGTCTGCCAGTGTACGTCTCTCCCATCCCCGATCCCCAAGTGTTTGCAATCGACGCTCTCTCCCTCCCCTGGACCGGCCTTATAGCATACGCCTTTCCCCCCTCCCAATCCTCCACAAGGTGATCAGGAAGGCGAGGCTGGAAAGACCCAGGCTCATCCTCATCGCCCCATGGTGGCCGACCCAGTCCTGGTTTCCGGACCTCGAGTCCCTCACCCATGTTCCCCTCCTCCAGCTGAACCCTTGGTGGGACATGCTCAGACAACCCCGCTCAGGTCGCCCTCACTCCAACCCCCAGATGCTTTGCTACACGCTTGGCTCCTGTGCCAGCCCAGTTGCGGACACCTGCCCCTACCTTCCACTTGGACACATCCCAGTGTGTCCTAGACATACTCGCGGGGGCGGGGGCCTTGCAGGGCCTACAGGACTTAGCCTCGGCCTCACGAAGGGCCAGCACCAAGTCCCTCTACAATTACTGATTGGAGAGAGGGTCTCCTGGTGCTCGGACGACTCTGTTCCCCGTGACCACCCATCCAATATCCAGATAGGCAGTTTCCTATCCCACCTATCTTCCTCTCTTAAGCTCTCTGCCAGCTCCATTGGGGCTACAGGTCGGCTATCTGCACCACCATTCACCAACTCGGCGGTCCACCTTTGAGAATGATTTCCTTCTCAGAGAGATATCTAGGGGGGTGCCCTTCGGAAAGCTCAGTCCCCTAGGCGCATTCCCCTTTGGGACCTCTTTATTGTCATGGACACTCTCTCAGAAAACCCCCTTTCGAGTCCATCGCCACCCTACCCTTTGACCTTCTCTCCTTCAAGACCACTTTTTCCTCGTCCTGGCCTCAGCCTCAGCCAGAAGACGAAGTGAGATTCATGCCCTCAGCAGGGACCCGAGAGACATCACCTTCCACAGGGATGGCTCTGTCTCTCTGAAGTTTCTTCCAGAATTCTTAGCTAAGAATCAGGAACTGGGCACTGCCTCTCCTTCCCTCGTCATCCGCTCACTGGCGGATATCTTAGGAAGAGGGGGAGAGTGGGGAGACATGGACCTGTGCCCTTCCCGGTGTCTCAGATACTACTGGGAATGCTCGCGCCCCAGGCGCTCCTTCCAAAGACGTCTCGTTATTTCTGTCAACCCTAATAATAAGAAAGACATCTTGGCTGGCACTATCTCTTAGGTGGCTTTCCAGGACGGTGAGATCTGCCTACGCGCAGGCATGCAAGGATCTCCCTGTCCCATCTCCCCGGGCACATGAGGTCAGAGCGCTGGCCACTTCCGCAGTGTTCCAGTACTCTGTCCCCTTGCGCCATCTTCTGGAGGCAGCCTACTGGCGTTTGCAAAACCCCTTTATAAACTTTTATTTAAGGGATATCCACATGACCAGGGCTGACGGTTCAAAAGGGATCTCCTTTGTGGCGGCCAGTGCAGCCATATCGGTTAACCCCAAGAACCACTAGGGCGTTCGGGCTCCTCCTATCCTTTAAATTCTGCTAAGGTCTGACATGGTACAGTATATGACGCCAAAATGGGTAGTTTTTATTATACTCCCTGTTTGGCTAGTATGCTTACCATGTCAGACTCTAATGCCTGCCCTACCTTCCCCTATAGCGCCAAGGTTCTCGGGGTTACCTTGCACACAGGCCTAGCTGAATGAGGTACAGAAAGCCGACACCGGCTTCTTCCGTTGGCGGAGTGGGGTGGGCGTTACGTGACTGTCTTATGACTGCATTTGTCACACAAAAATTTCGGCCTGGCAGAGCTGACTAACTGCTGTTGAATGCCATGGTCTGACATGGTAAGTATACTAGCTGAACAGGGAGTATAATAAAAACTCCCCATTTTTGTAGTGATGAATGTTATGATGAGGAGGATTGGGCCAGTAGCTCAGAATTTTCTCTGGTGAGAGCGGCAGTCTGCACTTCATAGTCTGTTGTGACTAGTACTCTTACAGTATCTTATTTTGATTAGTCCACCACCTCGTCCCGCTGGTATGAGTTTAGCGTCCCCTGTTTTTTTTTTTGTTGAAGAGTTCCAATACCACGATACAGTTTCTCTTCCCAATTCCAAGTGTCCGTGAGGGTGTTGCAGTATCACGACTTTTTTTTAAGCCTTTCTTGAGTCCCACTTTTTCTGGCAGTCCGCAAGTGAGTGCCTTATTTCCGGAAAACATATTAATCATCACAAATAGGCTTTGCATTTACAGGTTAAACATGATCATCAGAATGCGCATTATTTGCTCTTGCGCCTCCGTTTCCAGTGAAATTTCAGAGCCTCTTGTTTTGAAGACTCATCCTATGGATTTTGTTTATGGCGATCCCGTGTACTGTTTCCTTCCATTCCATCCTGCAACTTTCTGTACATCCTGCAACTTTCTGTAAATCCTGCACACTTTCTGTACATCCTTTTTTTTACATCCTGCCATATCTTATTTTTGGTCTTCAACAACTTTCTGTGACATCCTGCATATTCGGAATGCACTCACTGGTTTTTTTTGATGTTTTTGGTTGTAAAGTTGATGTCTGAGTTTTCTTTTCCTACTGAGTATTTTCCTCCTGCATTCTTGGTCCTTTTCATGGTGATGACCTTGGTTGTAAAGTTGATCATGGTACTTCTCCATTGTGTTATTTGTCCTCTTTTTCTTGGTCCTTTTACCTTATTTGTTACCCATTTTGTCTGAGGCATTTTGTTAGGCAGTATTTGCTTGTATTAGCAAGTAAGGTTTGATTGGTTGGGTTTTCTCCTTTTCCTGATCCTTGTTCATTTTATTTTCTCATATTTGACTCGTGCTAGTGGGGCCATGAGGGAGAGCTGGGACAGTTCTGTAATCTGCAGGAGACAGTCAAGACTTGGGACCATTTGGCTTTTTGCGTTGAGCACTGAAAAGAGGATTGGATTGGTTTCTCAGGGGAGAATTCACAGCATCCTTTTTGATATTCCAGCATTTGTTTGGACTGGTGAGTATGAAGAAAAGGAGGAGTTTTACCAATAAAACTAGGTCAGTGATATAGTTAATTTCCAAACACTAGGACTTCCACCCTCCCTGCAGTGTGGAAAAGGGGTGAAAACTGAATTCATGCTTCAGGGTGAATTGAGTATGACCTCACTAAGGGTGACTACTACTGTTGGTCTGATTGTTAAAGGGAATAGCAGATCCCCACCCTCCATTTTAAACCATTTTATGGGGAATCTGATGCATGGCTGTGTTTCACGCCTACTGGAGATGAGCATTTGTTTGGACAGGAAAGTGTATCATAAAACTACTTTCAGTAGTAAAATTCGTTTTCATGTTAGAACTTCTGGTAGCAACCTGGGCATGACAGAACACATTGCCTTGCTGCCCCCATCTTGAAACTACCTTGTTTTTCCATCCATCTTGATGTTATTGGAACTGCATACAGTTATTGGGAGATAGGTAATGCTTCACTGGAAATGAATAAGCATGGACATGTCAGAATGTGTTTTTTTTTTTTTTTGTTGGTTAAAACTATATCTGTTCTTTTATTAGTTGAATTGAACCTGTCACATGGTGTGTCACATATGCAGAACATATTTTGCCTCTAACATAACAGATTGTAGTGTGATGCTGCTTTTACTTATACTGTTGACATGTGTGACAGGGATCGCACGTGACAAATCAGCCAGGAAGCTACATTTTGCAGTGGAAGTACTTCGACTCTGCCAAACCATCTTTTGACTTCCCCTTGTCCACTCACAAATCAAAAGTTATGTACAACACAGAGCTGCTACCTTCTGAAGCCTTCAGGTAGGGTTGGAGAGATCACGAGGTATATCAGAAAAAAAAGACTGGGGGGTGGGGGTGGGGAAATGTTTGATGAAATAGTTACATGAAGGCTGGAACACAGACGTATAGCATTGTATTCTGGTGTTGGTTAACTGATTCTGTTTTCATGCAGATGCCATCAGCTTACTCAACCTATGAGGATTTATATGATCTTTTAAGGCTAGGTTTTGGGGACTTCATTCTGAGAGTGTTCATTGGGAAAATCTGATGTAAATTCTATGTAAATGGCCCTCATGCATCTTCCTGTGTTGCGTGTGTGTGTGTGTGTGTGCAGAGGATCCATGAGCAGTCTTCAGTCCTGCCAGAGCGGATTCTCCTCTCTCAGCATAGGCACCTCTCAAAGCAGCCTGTCCAGGTGATGCCCCGCCATGGCTTTCCTGCCACTCTGCTGTCTTTTGACTGCCTAAGTGCTATCGTAGTTCGTCGGCTTGCCTGTGATGCTCGGGGTTGCATGCTTGGAGGCAGTGTGTATATGCCAGCTGTTCTGTTCTCAATGCCTGTGAGCTTCTGCATCTGGTGCTAGTCATTTTTCTTTCTTCTTTTTTTTTTGTTTTGACTGTGCAATTTTTTTTGTGTTTTTGCTATTTGATATCTAATGGAACACAGTATTACTTCTGCATTTTGGCTTGTTTGAATGGTGTTCTTGCAACATAGTTTAAGTTCAACTGATAAAATCAAGGTACAAAAACTGAGATTGAAAACAGGAATTTTTACTACTAAAAGTAGTTTTATGATAAGCTTCTTTGTCCAAACAAATGTTAATTCCCAACTTGGCATGGAACCTCACCATATCAAGACTTTAAAATAACAAAATTGAAAGAGCAGGGAGCCAACATTGCCTCCGAACCCAAATAGACAGCAAGAGTGATCATCCTCAGTGAGTTCACTTCTTTGCACCATATTGAACTCGAAGGTTTGGCAGTTGAAGCCCCCCCCCCCCCCCCCTCCCCCCCCAGAAGTTCTCGCTTACCTATATTTATCATGAAGATCCACAAACAAACAAACAAGATTGTAACATCTTCAATTTTTAAGCTGCCCGAAAGAAAAACCCAAGCCTGACTGCCCATTTTGCAAAGAACTTCTGTTGGCTGTTATATTTCTTTAACATTGACTGTCTGACAGCCATGATTTTTTCCCTGCATGAACTTGATGAAGGGCAGAAACCTCTCACTAGGGAGGTGCTGATCCATAGTCAATGGAGAGAGAGAGAGAGGGACACAGGATCTGAGAGCCATTTCCTTGACCTGGGCTGGGACAGCAGGTCCAGTGTTGTACACAGGGTACAGGAACCTTCACCAGTAGGCTGATTGAAGGGTTTGTCAAGCTCTTTGTCCACTGTAGGGGGCAGATTAGAATTGCCTGGCAGTTCTCACTGGACATCTGTTGAGGACTGCTGGAATGAGGGGAGAGGGTGGAAAGAAATAGACAGACTCCTAAGGGATGTTTAATTAAAAAAATAATTTTTAGATTATTTTTTTCCCCTTTTTTTTTCCCTTTTTTTCCCCCCCCCCCCCCCCCCCCCCCCCCCCCCCCCTTTTTCTCTCTTGAATTCCCTTTTCCCTTGTTTTCTCTTTTGGTCTTCTTCCCTTCTTTCACCTCTTTAATTCTTTGTATAAATATTTTTAGTATATATGATAGAATACATATCTTTGTCTTTGTTTTTTTAAATTTTAGGAGGAGATGGGGGAATGGGGTTAGACTGATGTGACTTCAAGAGGGAGGTACAAGGGTAGGGAAAAGAGAGAAACTGAGCCCAAAATGACCTTGGCGAGGACCAAAGATTGCACATCCCACACAAATTCCCAGTTACACCTCTTCATCTGCAAGGCACTGAGGGGTTGCAGTGTGGAGTGGGATGGGGGAGGGGGATGCTGGCCTGACTCCACAGACCTTGGTGCCACTGTAGCATAGGTGTGGCTGGGAGAGGTGGCCAACTCCCTTGCCCAAACTGGCAGACCACCATGTAGATTGACCAACTGTCGGACTTGGGTAATGAAACGCCATGTCTCGACTTACCAATTTTTGCACAAGTTACAAGGCAAAAAAAAGGGGAACATCCAGTACAGGAGTTGCAGGATTCATGGGCATTGGCATGCAGGCATCATTGAGGCACAAAGAGCAGACACGAGTGGATTTTAAAGTAGCAGGACATTTAGATGTTGTCTTGGAGTATGTTATGGTGAACAACGACCCATTCGACTGTTTAAGAGGAAGGGCAACTCAAGGAAGTTTTTTTTATAACGTACCGGCGGAACTTTCCATTTGAGAAGCAGATGAAAAAAATTGCTTCTCCTTCAGAAGCAAAGGTGAACTGAAAACAAGCATGTTGGGAATCCATTGCAGCTGAAAAATTGACAAATCCATAGACAGAGTGAAGAGGTAGAGAGTCTCCCTGGAGGAAAAAGGAGAAAAACCAATCTAGTTTGGTACAGCTCAAAGAACTGAACTTTCTACGGGTGATCAGTTTTTGCTGTTTGTTTGGGTATCAAGGTTAGATTAACTCCCGTCTCCCTCAATTTGTTCATTTGTTTTAATAATATGCAATGTTTCATGCCAAGTGGGGAAAAGGCATTTGTTTGGACGAGGTAATCATGAGGAAAAATTAAAACAGAAATTCATGCCTGTGCAAAGTAGGGCAAACAAGATTTTCTTCTGGGAAAGCAGGGTGTTTGAAAGACTTACCTAACTTAATGCCAAACAGCATCTCGAGTTAATCAAAATGATGAAGAAGAAATGAAAAAAAAGTTGCTTGCCAACATGTATAGTTATCTATCTTAACAATGCTATTCGGCATACTGAAATTGTCAAGAATAATGAAGGAAGAAATAAAGAAAAGGAAAAGTTCAGTGCCTTCTTATATAGTCCCAGAAGAAAAAGTGCAGAACTGAAAATTGATGGCTAAATTTTGAATCGTCTTCATTTCATTTCACTACAAATGACCCATTAAGAAGATCGCAGCAGTAGAGAGCACAAATATGCCAGGGCTCTGAGAGGATGTTCTTGGGAAAAAAATTCTAAAATACCACTATTGCTGTTTGGTTGGTTGTTCATGTCCTAAGTGAAAATCTGGACCAATGACAGTGTAGATTTTTTTTTACCCTAGACCCCAACTTGCCCAGAGTTCCAAAAATGTGGGATGCCATTTGAGAAAAGGGAGCTAGTTTCCATCTTATAGTTGTGGAAAGTTTGAAATGGGAAGGTTAGTGGACATTCTTGTGATTCCTCTACTACCAGTAGATATTGTTTAGAATGAAAGATCATTTAACAAACCATTGGTTCATAACTTGTACCAAGATGACTGGTTCTTGTAGTATAACAAGTCTAAAACCTCACCATTCTCAACATCTTAGGCAATTCAGTCAGAATGTCTCAGCTTTGACTGGCCCAGCTATTTGACCTCAGCCCTTTTTAAGATATATGGGCTATCATTCAAGATTCGCCTCAAATGGATGGGGAATGAGAGACACAGAACTATTGCAGAGAGGCTGTTAAAGAAAGAGACACATAGAGCCAGATTTTCTCAAAATGGTGACAGGGATAGATCCATCATGACATGCTTATCTGTAGTCTTTTGGATCAAGAAAGACTGTTTCGATTTTTGAGAAAGGTTGCAATGATAGGAATTGTTGGAGTAGAACAATAAGCAACAGACTGTTTCTCATTCCTGTGCAGTGAACTCTGCATCCAGATGCATGAGTCTTGACTCTATGCTGTGTGTTGTGTGATTACTCTTGCATGGGAAAGTGCTGTGGATGGTGTATGCTTCTTAGGGTTTGTTTTGTGTGCAATCACACTGTGGTAACAGTATGTTCTGCCATCTTCTTCTGTGTCAGAGTAGTCCACAGAGACCATTGTTGGTATTGATGATATTAATGGTGCATGTGCTGCTTTGCCGAGTTTAATAACACTCAGTGTTGGCTAGTTTGGAGGGAAAGGGTACATGGCACTGTTGCACATAAATCCTTTTTTTTTGTTCAGTCTGAGATTGAATTTGGGGCTAAAGAAAAAATAAGATAATCAAATTAGTTTTGAGATCTACTACAGAAATGTCGACACAGTGATCAGATGGCTGTTCACGCTACATAAGCAATGGTTGTGTGTAACCATTCAGAGTGCTTGTACACAGGAAAATACTGGTGTATATATGGAAAGAGTTGAACTGTGTTGAGAAGGGATGGGGAGGACGTATGAGGTTTTCGTGGATGGACAGCTGATACTGTCCGTCTCTGTCTCTCATATACATGTAAAATGTGGTGTGCAGTTGAAAAGATCTCAAGGTACTTAAAACAGAAAAAACAGACAGATCATCCAACCTGCTGTGTTAAGAAGCAAATCTATCTTCATTTTTAGAGAGAAACTTTAAAATGTTACTTTCTGAAGAAATTTCATGGTAAATGTGTCGGTGATAATAAGAGAATGAATTTGCTGAAATGCTTGCTACATGCTTTGGAATCAGTTGGCCAGGCTTTTTGATTTCGTATATTGACTTTTCTTTGGTTTTTTTCTTCCCTCAACTCTTCTTTATTGGAGTTTTTACCTGGGAAGGAAAGCTTATACTCCAGTTTTTTTTTAATTGATAAATTTTTTTTATTGTGGCTCGAAGGTGCCTCAGGGAAACTGAGATCGAATCGGTAATTAGTGATAATGAGCAGAAAACAACAATCTGCAAGAGGTTATTTTTTGCCCATTTTCACCCCATTTCATCCCCTTCATTCCACCTATGCTTACCCCTCCTTATCTGCCCCCCCACCCCGCCTACTGCCTTCCATACTTGTTTTGAATAAGTGGACATATTTTTTTCTTTTTACCTCTCCAGAAAAACTTGCAATGTATTGTGGATGGTTGTGGCTTCATATCCGATTATCGATATTTTGTTTCATTGATTTTTTTTTTTTTTTTTTTTTTATATAGAAAAGCTTGCAATGTAGTTTGGATGACTGTGGCTCATTTCTGATTACTGACAAAGAGAGTGGAATCTGGAGTATCGATGTGGGTGTGTTGGGTGGTTGTGGTGGTGGAAATATTCATGTGTATCATTTTTTTTTTTCTTCTTTTATTTCATTGCCTTTGCATTGTTTGTAGCTGATTGTTCAACAAACAATATGAGCTAATTACTTGTATGTCTGCTTGCATGTCAGCCTATGTATGTATTTATGTTGCATAGGTGTATACTTGCATGTGTGCGATCTGTGAATCTTTTTTTTTTCTTTGTTTATTTCATTGCCTTTGTTTGCATTTTTGTAGTTGATTGTTCAACACACAATATGAGCTAAATACTTGTTGTTTGTCTGCTGCCTGTCAGCCTATGTATGTATTTATGTTGCATAGGTGTATACCTGTATGAGTGATCAGTACCCATTGTTAGTGTTTTTGAGGGTTTTCCTGTTTTGCAGGGTACTGTTACATTTTTCTCGCGCACACCCATTTGGTTTAGAATGTTCATACCAGTATGATAAATATGCTTTGATTTTAAAAAAAAAAAAAAAAGAACAGTCTACTGTTTGCAGGTAATTTTTAATTGTGTTTAATGTAGGGCTGTTTTGTATAGATTTACACCTAAAGGGAAGTGTTTTATGATGAGCACACATTTTGCTTATGTTAGTATTGAGGGTCTTCTAAAGGTGCATGAAATGATTAGCCTTTGTAGGCATGTATGTCAGTCTCTTTGATTTCAAAATTTTTTTTCTGGTTGTCCATCAGACATGGGAACTCTGTGCTGATTTCTATTTCATGCAAATCAGATACGAACTGCCAATTTGTCAATTTACAGCGAGTGATGTATGTTTATTTTCACTCTAAAGGTGTCTCAGGTTGCAAAGATTTTACTTTGATAGCATATATTCAAAAGCAGATGTAGGAGCATGGCATTGGCCTGCTTTAATACACAGGTGTGTGTATGTTTTTGTCAGTGTGTGTGCGTGTGTTGCCCCCCTTCATGTCTGATCCATAGATATAAATGGATCCATTTCATACCCATTTTTTAAGGACTGTTAAAGGATTACACCGGATTGAAGTGTAGTAGGGATTACAAATAGTGTCTATAAGCAAAAATTCTTCTGGCAAAATGTGCATTGCGCATTTATACACCATTCTATCATTCATTCCCAGGTAATAAGTTACATGTAATATGTTGATTAATAGTCATGTATCAGGTCAGTATGGTGGACAGATCATTTCATTTTACATACAATGAGGCATGTAGTCTGGTAATAACAGAAGTTTTAGGGCTAGGAATGAATTGAAAACCAGAATGTTCAAATGTAATATGTGCCCTTTCTTTCTCGTTGGTGTATACTCCTTCAATAATAGAATGTAATGAATGCAAGCAAGCTGTTAACTGTTGATTATGTTTTTGTTGCTGATGTAATGTTGAGAAAGAGCATGAAGATATGCATGCCAGTGTCTTTGCTTGTGTATGAGAAAATGCATGAAGATGTGTATGCCAGTGTTTTTGCTTGTGTATGAGAAAGTGCATGAAGGTGTGCATGCCAGTGTTTTTGCTTGCGTATGAGAAAGTGCATGAAAATGCACATCAGTGCCCTAGGTAGCATGCGAGAAAGTCCATGAAGATGTGCATGCTAGTGCCATTACCACTCTTTGCAACTTGTCTTCTCCTTGAAACGAAAAAAGTGTGAATAATGTGGTAAGTGTTGAAAATTCTGCAAATTTTACAGATCATTCATGTATTATAATTCATGAAAAATCTACATTTTTTAAAAAAATCATTTTTGATGCTCCAAAACACATTCAAATTACATATACCAAACCATAGCTTACAAATCCTTAAAGCAACAGCAACTGGTTATCCTGTCTTGTTCCAATTACTAGTCTGCCTCGGCATAAGAAAGAATACAGGCAGACAGAGCTTGTAAGACTGAAAGGAAAGATGCTGTGCGCAGGCTCATTTAATTCCTCTGGTTGCAAACCATTTCTCCTGGTCTGCACACTTACTTGCATCACCTCTATAAAGTTTTTTTTTATCTTGTCATTGATCAAGCTGTGTTGCTTGCTTTTTGATACTTACAATTTCTTCCAAGGGAAAAGCTATGCCATTTTGGGCGGTAAACTGAGAGTCAAAAAGATCTTATCAACGTTTTCAATATCTCAATCTCATATCAGAGACAAAGAGCACCCCTGCTTTCTCCAAGCCCATTTCGCTGCCTAAATCTTTTTCCTTCTGCTCCTTGATTGTTTGTTTGCTTGCTTTTAGCTTGCAAAATAACATTCATTTCCATTTGTTGCCAGAATATACACCAGCATTTCTGATTAGATACTCCCTGTTTTAGACCAGTCTTAGCATGTTCAACTCTTTGGATGAAGTGATGTTCTCTTGATCCAAGATTCCTTAGTGCAATTCTCATCTGGCACAGGCTGGTTAGAGGAAACGTTTCCGTGGAGTTGATGTCATCCTTTCAAAGGCCTTCATATGAGAGGCTGAGTTGTTTCTAGCCAGACCAACTAAAGAGGTCATAGCTGGAGACTTCCATCCATATAAGAAATATACTGGTCAACACAAGTTAAGGGCCGGCTTCAGATTTCAGTAGTTTTACAAACTGTTATTTTACACCAAGACAACAATGGAGAGAAAGGCACAACTTGAGCAACACTGCAACTTCAGTTGCTGTTGCACGTGCCCAAACCTGCTTTACATCCATTGCAAGCCAGCAACACTGTTGTTGGGGGCGCTCAAAATGTTACAAATTCATGAGAAATTGACAGAAATTTGGTTGCTTCTTGCTGAAGAAGCAGAGCTGCTGCAGAATTCTGGCACAGTGTACATGCAAGTCATGGTTGTGGTAAACGCTGCTCAGCAAAGTTCAATGAAAATGTGTTTTTAAGGGCGACAACCTGGGCTCTCAACAAGCATGCCACCAAGACGACGACTTTCAACACTTGATCGCGGGCGGGCACTGGGATGGCTCCAGGATGGCGTTTCTGGTTGGGAAGTGGCCAGACAACTGGGAGTGAGCCACTCATCAGTCATCCAGCACCTCAACCAATGCTTTCAAGCCACTGGAAGTGCTGAAGAACGCCCCCGCTCTTGACGCCCAAAAGCAACGACTCGGCGACATGATCGGTATCTCCAGCTGTCGGCGCTTCGAGACAGATTCATCTCTGCCAGAACATTGAGAAGTAACCTGCGGACAGCAGCTAACGTCCTCATCAGCTCTCAGACCGTTTGATGTCGCTTGCATGAAGCTGACGTCCACTCAAGGGCAGCTGCTGTGCTTCCGCCTCTCACACATCATCATCGCCAGGCTCGTATGGCGTTCTGCCGCGGCCATCAGCGATGGAACAGACAGCAGTGGGGCAGGGTGCTCTTCATGGACGAGTCACGCTTTACTCTGTCCACCTGTGATGCCCGCAGATGCATGTGGTGACGGGTGGGGAGCGGTTTGTGGACGTCTGCGTTCAGGAGCACGATCGCTATGGAGGTGGGTCCATGACGGTGTGGGGCGGCTTCCATCTTCACGGAGAACCCCTCTGCACCTTATTAGAGGTAATCTCACCGGAAACAGGTACAGAGATGAGATTGTGAGGTCTATCATCATCCCAACCCTCCAGGCCATGGGGCCAGGCTCCATTCTTCAAGATGACAATGCCACTCCTCATCGCGCTCTGGTGGTCAGGGACCTCCTGCAGCGCCAGTAGGTTGCCCGTATGGACTGGCCAGCCCAGTCCCCGGACTTGGCACCCATCGAAAACCTCTGGAACATCGTCGGACGCGGAGTCATGGACAACTATCCTGCGCCTGTTGATGTTGCTCAGCTGTTCCAGTTCCTGCAGCAGGAGTGGCTCGCAATCCCTCATCAGGTGCTGCAGAACCACGTCCACTCCATGCAGCGACGGCTGACGGAATGTCTGCAGACCTGCCAGCCCCCTGAGAGACCAATGAGTAAGATTTGAAGCTCAGTCAGGCAAAAAATATGTAATTTCAGAGAGCTAAGAGTAATCAAGCGCGACACTTACCTTTTTTTCAACAAACATGATGCGATGAAATTGTTCGCACAATTTTTGAGAACTTTACTTTTCTTCAAAAACAAGCTTTTTTTTTTAAGTGTCACAAGAAATTTTACAAATTATGAAAAAATGTAGAATACACTGGAAACACATATGCGAAGTTATGCGATGACACCTTTGTTCTTGCCAGTCATCACAATGGCATTATCACAAACCAAGGACAGGCAGTTCTGCCTCGGCACACCAAGGCTTGATAGTGTGCCAGAAACAACCTCAAAAATGTTCTCCCCTGTTGCTGACTCTGTGCATGTGAGGTTGGCGATCAGCTCAGTGGCGATTGTATCTTTTTTTTTTAAGTATCGCACCACCACAAGAAAGAATTTGTCCCCCCCCCCTCCCCCCCCCTTTCCTGACTTCAATCAGTCCCCAACGCAAACGGTCCATTCTGCAGTCCCCCATGGCATGGGTCCTCACAATGTGTGTGTTGTCTGTTCGACCGCTCTTGAACTGTTTGGCGATCTCCGAATCTGAGAACGCTTCTTTAAAGAGCTGGGATGCATGGTCGGCTGTGCAAAGAGCGGTGCTGCCCTCGACGAAAAATCCGGCCACCAATGCTTCAGCCCGAATTACCCTTTTCCTCATTTTATCCTCTTTTGAGGTGTCTACAGTTTGAAAAAAAACTGTGTGATGCTGAAAGAATTCGGCACGTTAGAGGAATCGATGTGCTTGTGTGACTAAAGGTGATGTTTCACATCCACCATCCTGCCATGGGAAATTGTGAAGTCTGACTCGCAAGTGGTACACCTTGCACAATTTACACCTTTAGCCGAAGGTCGTATGCAGGGGAACTTTTTCGAGTATCTTTTCAGGACTTTTGACCAAGTTTTTTTTTCTTTTTCGCATCTTGTCCAGAACTTTCTGCTCCACGCTTCGACATTTTCGTAGCTACAACTTCAAATGGATGCCAACTTTGCTGAATGGTAAAGATGGTGAAACGAACTGCGCATGACCGGAAACACTGCTTGAAGATTACTGGTTTATACGCACGGCGTCGTGCGTGTCTGTACATAAGCCAATTTTTTCGTCCCATTTTTGTTGTTGTTGTTGAAAACTTTCAATGCGTAATTTTTTGGCTAAATGCGTAAGGGCGTAAGATTTATCACTTGGGTGTAATAAATTACGCGAAATGCGTAATGGTTGGCAGGTCTGTGTCTGGCAGCAAATGGTGGTCACACCAGCTACTGAACATGAACAAACTGAATTGAGATTTCTTGCAAACTTTTCAAAAGGGGGGGGGGGGGGTGGGGTCATTCTGATGTCTGTCAAAGTGATGAAATGTGTCGTGTTGATATTTTTTTCAGTTGAGTTGGAAGATGAAATGTCAAATTAAATTTATCCTATCAGATGGATGTGTTTTCTTTTGTTGTTTGCTCTTGAGAGAGGATTGTTCTTCCGGCCCTTAACTTGTGTTGACCAGTGTAGTAGCCAGTGTGTGCAGTGGAGGGGATGACACACAAAAATCCAAAACCTGCACACATGTTTTGTGTTTAGATATCTTTGAAAGACAGAATGTGGCTCGTTAAATAGAGAAAACCGAAACGGTCACATGTGCAGAAATCTCAACTGTGAAGCTTCCAAATTGCAGGCAAGGAACATATCAATAGGCTGAAGTTAATAGGTGGAAGGGGGAAAAATACAACAGCGAGAGCTTGTATCACATGGCATAAATAGCACCACATAATTCTGTTACTGCATAGCTTGAGCATTTTTAGCCAGCTTCTAGCTATAGCTGTTTCATATTTCTGTTACAAGTCAAATTTTTAACTGGATAGAATTGTTGGCTCTACATCCCAGCTTTTGAACCTGAACTTTTTTTGTACTGTTCCTCATCTCCTCTACTGGATGGGATGATATGGTGGCCTTTGCAAGAGCATACATTTTCTGGTAGTTTTGAAATGTAGTGTGGACATGAATGATGGAGTTCAGCTTTATCTTTTGGACTGAAGGGTTATTGACGAGTGCTGAAAAAAAAATGTGCATCCATGAGTAAGACAAATGCCAAGAGTTGTTCATATTGATAAAAAAATAGACTCTTCTCATGTCGCCTATCCAGGATTTTCAATTGCTACACAGCAGGTATCTTTCAAGATGTAGTGCAGGTTTGCATTGATGATTCTGAATCTCTTGAACTTAAAGATGTATTGCTACCAGCTACAGCTATTTCATATTTCTTTGACAGACGCATTTCAATATAGCCTACTAGAGATTGAGCCACTGCACATGGTCAGGGTGTATGGTTTGGTGGTTCTCTCTCTCTCTCTCTCTCTCACATGAACCTCTTTACTGCTTTGCTATCTTCCTGAACTTCATGAAGAGCAACTGGAATGCAGCTTTGAAAACTTTACAGCTCGCTGGTTGTGCGCTGAGGCCTGGGTCTCGGCAGATGCTTTCTATGTCCATTTGGAATATTGCCACTCCATTTTTTTCTGCGTTTTCCTCCATCTGCCTCCCTCAACAACTCCCTGGAGGAATGCTTTATAAGACCACTTGATCATATTATGTGGCCTTGCCAACAAAGGTGCTTTTGATCAACTGATGTTAGCAGATTATCAGATGATCTGATGTGCTGCTTGATGGTTTGGTGCCAACAGAGGTGCTTCTGATCAACTGATGTTAGTGTCAGGCTCGCTAAGACCTGAACTTGCTAAGGAGGGACAGACAGACTTACAGACCTACAATACCTGACACCCCAACTCAAATAAGTAGTCCAAAAACAAATGACCAGTTCACACATAATTTCATTCCAACCACGACACTGGGGTCCATAACACTGAATATTCCACTCACTACCCACACGATCACTCTCTCTCAAGCTCAAACATTCAACCCCTTGACGCAATTCACACATAGATTTCTAGTCACTGCACAACAAAACTAACATAAGGTGATGAAACTAATTTACGACTTAACTTAGTTCGGGTCAAATCCCAATGTGCCCAGCCAGGTGTGATGCATCGCTACCATGCAATGCAACCCACGCGACCGATACCACCTTGGCTATTGGCCCAACAGGACACCGTGAATCCGAGACCTACACAACAAATTCACTTGCCGGCTCATACACAAGCCAGCAACCAGGGAATGAACTCCGACACAATGAGACCAATCACTAACATAGAATGCCCAAACAACAATTCTGTAACACGTACATACAAGGCTAACTAAACCAGATTACATTTCACCAACTTGGCACTTAAAACACACATGACCATTGATAATCCAATAACTGGGTTGCTATGAATCACTTGCACAGAATGGCCCAACCAAGTTACACAACATGTAAGAAATGTTTACCTAAATGTCTCTTGCCACCACACAAAAGACGGATTGTATTGAAAACCCGTGCAGCTGGCGACACACACGAGCAATGACTAATTAACCAACACTAAGACTAAGCCTACTGCACAATGATATTAACTAAATAAATTTGAAGTCACTAAAGATTTCTGCTGGCGTCTGTCACACACTGGTAGTCTACTCCACAACCGATGAATGATGGGCACACTCTCCTGATCCTGGAAATAATGATCAATGCTGTTACTTAAAACAGCCCCTGTTTGTCGTCAACATTCACATGTATCACTTAAAACTGTCACAGCAACAGGAACAGCAGTCTACGCTGTGCCACACCTCACACAGGGATCCCGTCACCAGCCAAGGCAGGAGTACAGGGAGATATCTGTGGACACATACAGGCACATCCCCCACTAAGAATCTATCATGAATCCCATAGGGCCCCTACACACTAAATTCACACTCATCATGAGCACAACAGTGGGAGTCAAAGTTATTACTGTGGATATTCTGTCTTTTAAACTAACCTCCAATCACAAGATACGCACCAATGGTAACCTTATCCAAATTAATAAACCAGCGTTGGCAACTAGCCTTATCTAATCATCATTCATTTTATAAAAGGAAAGAGATTTCCAGACAGATCATACACAGCTCACTTTACAAGACATCAGTGCCACACAGTAGTACAAAATCAAAGTCAAACTTCAGTCCGACTTAAATCCATAGCCTGGTCCAACTGCATATCCACTATTACGTACTTTTCTTAGATAGCAGAACAACCTTAAAAAAAACATGCATGGCTTCCAACACAATTCCCAACGTTAGGAACAAGGTTCAAACATCTGTAGCTTGGAAAGCAAGAGATAAAAGATGCAGATACTTATCGCCCGAAATAAATCTGTCGGTCACGGTCACTGCCACTGCTGTAAAAATCACTTACAACTTATAGCCTATGTCTGAACCATGGGACAACCTCACACACACCACATCACTACCCCAAAACACTTCTGGGGTTGTCAATCTGTGTTAAAGTTGATCTTCAGCTAAAATATCCAGCTGGCTTACTCCCACTGACTGAGCAATGCATATAAGGTTGACAAACATATCATCATAAGGTTGACAAGCATATTATCATATATATACGACTTCAACCCAACAATTCACAACAATGGGCCATCTCCCTGGTTAACTTCCAGACAGGTGCCAACAGTACTAGCAACCACACAAATACATAATTCCTAGTCTGGCATTAAGCCTGCTAAATAGACTAAAAGACCATACTGACACCGACAGGTTCCAGTGACAAAACTATTGAAAGATCACATGAATGAATGTACTTACACATGCATAAAACACCCTGTGTTGATCTTACATGCCCAGAATCATATCAATTTACATAACTACTCAATGCAAACAATACACTGTTTAAATTACAAAACCAATAGCCCTTCCTGGCACTAACACTGCCCTTGCCTAGCACCTCCAACAGCTTCCAGCCTCCAGCTGCCCAACTCAACAAATGAAGATAAGGATTTCCTTCTGAGTTCCCCATATCCTGGCTCAATCTGACTGCAAACCAGGTTCAGATGACAGGATTACTAAAATGTCTACAATGAATTATACCAAACATACCTTGAACCAACACGTGTCCGGCCCAACTCAAGATGGGTTGTCCAGCGCCACCAAGGCCACCCCCAGACCGGCAGATCGGCACGTTCACAGCACCCAACCACAGCAGACTGGCACGACCACAGCACCCAACCACAGCAAAAGTCTTCACCCCACCAGGTTTCAGGTACACAGGTTACAGTTCAACAAGAACACAGTGCGTTCGCCCAGTTTCCCAATCGCACCATGGCTCTAGAGAAGACACTGGTACCAAATAAAACAGGCACAAGTCCCTCCACTCTCCTCTGTGCAGCTCCAGCAAAACCTAGGCTACTTGCTGTTTCACAAATTACAGTAACAGTAGTCCTTTCACTGTACCTCCAACAGCCAGAAGAACATTACACAGAAACAGTCCCCTCCAGACTCACGGCAGCTCCGCTAATCCGTAAGTCAGAACCCTGAACATGAAGTTCCTAAAACCGTGCGTCACTACAGCACACACACGCATGCGACATGAGCGGAAAATGTTCGCCGGCTCACACCAGCACACATAGAGGGTATATTGACTCCGATGCGAACCACGCAAGATACACTGACATGGAACATGATCAGTCTGCACCTGCAGAAGTTCAAACAATAGATCTATCTATACGGGCTCATGTAACAATGTCACTGAACCCTGACATACTCCCCTTCCAAGATTGGACTCTACGTTCAATTAACGATAGGTAGACAAATACTTCCTAACCACAGAATGCTAGTAGCGCATATTCTCGGATACCCTCTAATTCAATCCAGCCTACTGAGGTAGTCAGCTGCACCATTCTGATCACTAGGGATGGCCTCAACCTTGAACTAGTAGGTCTGCAGCTGCAATGCCCACCATGTAACCCTTCCACTTGTCAACCTGACCCTCTCGAGATACTGCAAGGGTGAGTGATCCACCTGTACCACAAACTTTGTACCGTACAGGTACTGCGCAAACTGGTTCGCTCACCCACACTAGTGCTAGGCAGTCTTTCTCAATTGTGGGGTAGTTTTTTCTCGGCAGGCAAGAGCTTCTTGCTAGCGCATGCCAGTGGGTGTAGCCCACCCACCTGTTCCTGGAGTAGGATGGCTTCAATCCCTGTCTCAGATGCATCCGTTCGCAGAACGAACTTGCCGCCAGGCACTGGTAGCCTGCACACGGGTGGTGCACAGAACTTCCCCTTCAGACTCTCAAACGCTTCCTGGCATTCCGGCGTCCAGCGAACTTTCCTTGGTTCTCCACCCTTGGTCAGGTTGGTCAGAGGCAGAGCGATATCGGAGAACCGAGGGATGTATCGGTGGTAGTAACCTACAAGGCCCAAAAAAAACTACGGACCTGCTTCTTGGTTTGAGGTCTGGATGCTTCCCGGATCTTAGCCATCTTGTCCTCCATAGGCCAGATCTTCCCTCCGCCAACCTTGTGTCCAAGGTACTCAACCTCACGGCAACCAAGCTCGCACTTGGTTGGCCTCGCTGTCAGGTTGCACTCCCACAGCCGTTGGAATAACTGTCTGAGCACTAGGACGTGATCTTCCAAAGTTTGTGGCCACCAGGATGTTGTCGATAAATTATCTATTTTCTCTGTATCTCAGGACAGCATCAGCTTCCTCATCATCCGAGTGAATACAGCTCCTGATGTGCACAAACCAAATGGTACCACCCGCCGCCACTGGGAAACAGCCTGAGGAGTGATGAACGCCGTTTTGGGTCGGTCTTCTTCAGCCACAGGAATCTGCCAATAGCCTTTAGCCAGATCGATTTTGCTGAGGAACTTCTTTTGCCCAAGCTTTGCAAATAAATAGTCTACCTCTAGCATTGGCTCACAGTCGAACTCCACGACTTTGTTTAAACGCCTGTAGTCTACGCAAAGCAGATCTTCCTGTCCTCCTTCTTGACAAGGACTATAGGCGATGCATATGGCGACATGTACGGTTCTATGACCCCTAACTTCAGCATCGCTGCCACTTCATCTTTCACTGTATTCCTTTGTGCATAAGGTACAGAGTATGGCTTGCAACGCACAGGAGTGGAGTCTCGTAAACGGATATGACACTCCTCCAGGTTAGTCTGCAATGGTAGGTCCGTAAACACGTCAGGGTACGCCTTGGTCAACTCTCTGAGAGCCTGAGCGAATGTTGGGTCATCCGCCCCAATCACCACATCATCAGCGGTTTCGGACACCTCCAAGGGTATCACAGGTATGTCCTTGGTCGTAATGGGGGTCACTTCCTCGGTCTCTTCCTCAATCACAACAGCCCTTATGACCGCTGTCGTTTGGGTTGCTTCTCTCTCTTTCCTTGAATAGCCGTGAGGAACCTGTGGTCACACCTATAGAGAGTCGTCTATGTCAGTTTCCCCACTGGTTGGTGTGACGGCTCGGATGGCTGCGGGGGTGTGTACTCTTCTCTCTCATTATACTTTTTCAGGAGGTTTGTATGGAATACCTTTGTGCCCGTTCCATTGGGATTTTGTAATCCACTTCTCCCAATCGATCTACCACCTGGTATGGTCCTTTCCATGTCAGCTCCATCTTGTTGACTTCTTGGGGCGAAGCACACTGAGACATATGGTGGAGATGCAGGGTACATATGTCCACTAAGACATATGGTGGGGATGCAGGGTACTATTAGGGGGTGAGTAGGATTAAATGAGTTGTTAAATGATATCTTCTAGAAACGCACCAGAAACTTCATTAAAAATCTTTCTTCCGTAAAATCTTAAATCAGATGATAAAATGTTAATCTCTCTCAAAAACCCAAAGATCATGTCAGGTGGGACATCTCTGAACAGGATTTTCATGGAATCTGCTGTAAAATGTTTGTGTCTCACATGGTGCAAGTCCCAACACTCCAAAAGAATATGTTTCATTGTGAGTGGCACATGACATGGAATGCACCACAGAGCTTCTTCACTCTTTAAAAGGTATGAATGAGTAAAAATACAAATGGCCGGTGTGCAGCCGGCACAGAACTGTTTGTTTCTCCTTTACGACCACCAGACGCAGTGAGAGGAACTCCTTAATTAAGGTTTTGACGGATCTGAAAAGCTTGTTGTCCATCTGTGTATTCCAATCCTCCTGCCAGAGATCTCTGACATAATCATTAATTTGGGTTTCAAATCTGAGCAGGGGATAGGTGTGTTTGACAGTTTCTCTCTTGTGGCATTCTTGGCCAAACGATCCACCATTTCGTTCCCTCCGATGCCAACATGACCAGGAACCCAAGCCAGAATAATGTTGTAACCCTCCGCTTTCAACTTGGTAAAAAGTTAAAAAAAAGTGTAAAAGTTCAGGGTGCTGAGGTTGCGGCCAGCTATGGCCTCCAAAGCCGACAGTGAATCCGACAAAACCAGAAAGTCCCTCTTCGTAGATTGTGAGATTATCCTTAGTGCCAGAACCAGAGCTGTAACTTCAGCAGAATAAGCAGAAGCATCTGAAGGAATATGTTCTAACAGTATTTGAGAAGGAGCACCAGGGCAATAGGCTGCACAGGCCACTCCATCTTCAGACTTGGAACCGTCAGTGAAAATTTTCTGATTGGATGGGAGTTTTGAACAGAGCTCAGCATATAACGCCTTGTATGCCAGAGAGCTGGTGGACTCTTTGCGAAAAGCTGCAAGATCAAAACGAATCTCTGGTGTGAAAAAGGTCCATGGAGGCTCATCTGGAAACTTGGAAAAATCGGACACAACTCCTAGATCTAGACCTGCATTCCGCGCGTGAGGCTGCATACGAAGACCAAACGGCGGAATACAGTTAGGGTTGTTTTCGAATTTGCTTTGGAACTGAGGGTCAAAGACACAGTCATAGGCAGGGTTTCTCCGGTTCAGAGAACAGTCTGATATAGTAGTTCAAAGATAGTTTCAGCCTGTGGTTGGACAGTGAGGGTTCACCTGCCTCTGCGTACAGGCTGTACACAGGGGGGTGCGGAATGCTCCGAGACAGAGACGAAAACCCTTGATGGTGGATAGGGTCCAAGAGTTTGAGGCAAGATGGTCTTGCAGAGCCGAACACAGCACAACCATAGTCCAGTTTGGAACGGACCAGGGCTCTGTAGAGGTGCAGCAAAGTTTTCTTATCAGCGCCCCAGTCAGTGTGTGCTACGACCCGTACAATATTCAGAGCTTTCTGGCAAGAAGTTTTGAGGTTTTTAATGTGGCTGAGAAAGTTCAGTTTTTGATCAAAAAAATACCCCCCAGAAATTTGGCTTCCTTAACAGCTGGGATGGTGGACTTACCCAGAAGAATTTCAGGATCAGCAAAAAACTGATGAAAATTATGAAAATGGATTGACTGGGTTTTGGTACGTGAGAAGGTAAACCCCGTTTCCCTCGGCCCCCACTTTGAATCTTGTTGACACAAAGTTGGAGTCGACACAGTACGCTGGTGTAAGAAGCTCCCACTGCGTACAACGCGAAAGTCGTCAACAAACAAAGAGGACTCAGAGCCCTGGCTTTACCGATTCACACAATGTTGTTGATTTTAATGCTGAAAAGGGCAGGACAAAGGATGCTCCCCTGAGGTACACCCAACTCCTGCCCATGGATGTCCGAGAGTGTGGTGCCAACACGCACCTGGAATTGTCAATCTGCCAGAAAGTTCTCGATAAACAGTGGCAGATAACCACGAAAACCAAGTTTATGCAAATCCATAAGAATTCCTGATTTCCACGTGGTGTGCTACGACCCGTACAATATTCAGAGCTTTCTGGCAAGAAGTTTTGAGGTTTTTAATGTGGCTGAGAAAGTTCAGTTTTTGATCAAAAATACCCCCCAGAAATTTGGCTTCCTTAACAGCTGGGATGGTGGACTTACCCAGAAGAATTTCAGGATCAGCAAAAAAAAACTGATGAAAATTATGAAAATGGATTGACTGGGTTTTGGTACGTGAGAAGGTAAACCCGTTTTCCCTCGGCCCACTGTTGAATCTTGTTGACACAAAGTTGGAGTCGACACAGTACGCTGGTGTAAGAAGCTCCCACTGCGTACAACGCGAAGTCGTCAACAAACAAAGAGACTCAGAGCCCTGCTTACCGATTTCACAATGTTGTTGATTTTAATGCTGAAAAGGGCAGGACAAAGGATGCTCCCCTGAGGTACACCCAACTCCTGCCCATGGATGTCCGAGAGTGTGGTGCCAACACGCACCTGGAATTGTCAATCTGCCAGAAAGTTTCTCGATAAACAGTGGCAGATAACCACGAAAACCAAGTTTATGCAAATCCATAAGAATTCCTGATTTCCACGTGGTGTCATACGCTTTTTCTAGGTCGAAAAAGATAGCGACCACATGCTGCTTATTGACAAAGGCGTTGCGGATGGTGGTTTCCAGATGGACTAAATGGTCAACTGTCGAGTGGTACTTGCGGAACTCACACTGTTCACTGCCCAAAAGGCCATTGGTTTCCAGCTTCCACATCAGACGGGAGTTGACCATCTTTTCCATCAGCTTACAGAGGCAGCTGGTCAGAGCTATTGGGCGATAGTTTGATGGGTTGGTAGGGTCTTTTCCAGGTTTGGGTTGGAATGATCAGGGCTTTCCGCCAGGAGAGTGGACAGCACCCTGTGGTCCAGATATGGTTATAGACTTTAAGAAGGGTCTGGAGACAGCTTTCCGGAAGGTGTTTCAAAACCTGATAATGAATGTCATCCAGACCAGGGACAGAATCATTGCAGGTTTGCAAGCTGATTTTAGTTCATTGATCGAAAAGGAAGATTTAAACTTCAGAGTTGTCTGATGTGAAATTGTATGAAGATTTCTCTCTGATTTGCTTGTTTTCTTTAAAAGGCTGCAGATTTATTTGAAGATGAGGAGCTCTGTTGGATGGTGGAGGCCAACAGATTGGCAACAGCTTGTTTGTCAGTGATCAGAGCATTGGCAAGTTTCAGGTGATTAGTTGTAAGGAAGGGTTGGTTTGCGGGGAGGTTGTTAGAGAAAATTCAGGCAAGCATACAGACTCACTCTCAGCATAAACATTAGGAACTCGGAGCAGTCAGTGGGTGGTTGGAAGGTGCGTGCCTAAGTGGGTGGTTGGAGGGTGCGTGCCTAGTAAGGGTGGAGGCATAGACAACGAGCGCTCAGGTGTGCAAGACCTGCTAATTGCCGTTGTTAGTGTGTGGAAGTGATGTGCTTTGTCTGTAATGTCTGTTTGTCATGGGGTCACAGTAGTGTAAATGACTCTAATTATTTCATTTTTGCCATGTGTGTTGTGGAAAACTATAGTTATTTCATTTTCTACCATTCATTGTGGTTAATTGGTGTCGACCAGGTGGTTAGTGGCTGGCCAGAGGAGGCCAATTTGTTCGATCAATTGTATTGGATTCGACAATGTTTTTAACTGTTGGCAAGAGTGCCAGTCTTACGTTATTTTGACAATCCAGAGTGGGTGCCGTTTGTTCTCGGTGTTGCGGAATCTTGTGAGTTAGTTTCCTTTGGAAGGGTGGACTTTGGGTATCTTGCGATCGTGTGTGTTGGGTTAAATACGAGCAGCCGTGTGTGTGGTATCTTTGGCATGTTGACTGTGTCGGTTTAGTTCAGTACCAGTTACTATAGGTACAGGGGTTGCAGCTACTGAAAAAACCATATAGTGTATATCCAACTTTGGTGTATGTCCGGTTCAAGCGCACAGGAATGGTTAGTTTAAGACCTTTAGAACATAGGAGAATAACTACTGGTGGGGATAGCATGGAGACCGAAAAGGAGTTGAAGGTGAGGCTTAAAGGCCGAGGGGATGGAGTTTGGGTTTGCGGGGCAGGAGCTTATCCTGTACATCAACAAGGGAGTCCATATGGCTAAGCAAGAGGCAAGGATGGAAAGAGATGAGCAGGAGCGTAAGGAAGAGAGAGGGAGTTGAAGTTGCAGTTGTTGAAGGACCGCAAAGCTAGAGAAGAGCAGGCAGAGCGTGATCATCTCGCTAAAAAGGAGCAGGATGAGAGGGATCAAGAGGCCATGCTGAGAGAACGCCAAGCCGAGAGGGACAGAATGGAAGAAGAGATCTATGCAAATAAAGAGAGAGAGAAAGGTGAAGGAATCATCGCCAAAGGATGCGGAAGAAGTGGCTGCATGTGCTACCCGCCTGGCAGAGGCTAAGAGAGCGATGAGGGAAGTGCAGAGAGAACGGGCTCAGCGAGGTCAGCCTCAAGGCAATAGTAGGGACCAAGCGCATGCCCAGGAGCAAACCAACAGCGACAGCGCCCAGAAGGATAATAGGCCTGTGTCCACGAAGAGGGCAGTGTAACACCACACTTGTTGCCTAGGTCAAGAGGGGATAAGATGTGTTGGGTGTGCGGCAACAAGGGGCACCTGAGTGCTTCATGTCCACAGAGAAGGCTTGGTGACAAGGGAAGCACAGGTGGGAAGGGCAACAAACCATCGGTGGCTAGAGTACTGGCAGGGGCCGAGTTAGAAAGCCTCGAGGCAGAGAGCCCACCGTCCCTCTGCGTGACGTGTGCTGTGAAGCATTATACCCCACGGTACACAGTTACCGTGAATGGCCGAAGTGTGAGAGGTCTAAGAGACACTGAAACTACATATACTGTGGTGGCTGAAGCATTGGTTGACCCCGAGGACAACACTGGAAAGGTGGTGGATGTGAAGATGGCTGACAGTGGCACTTTGTATAAGGTACCTGTGGCCAAGATGCATGTATCATCACCGTTCGTGGAGGGCAAAATTGTTGTACTAGTGTTTAAGAAACCATGTGAGCAAGTCCTAATAGGGAATTGGGCTGCTAACGAGTGGGAAGATGCACCGCACAAAGTACCGGTTTATGCGAATCTCAGGGCAGTGATGGCTGTCATGACACGAGCCAAGGCCAAGAGGCAGCAAGAACCAACCCAGGGACTGCCCGTCAAGAAGCAAGTCATTGGGGTGGGCTTTGAAGAGCTCAAGAGGATGCAGGGGGAGGACCCAACGTTGGATGTACCCCGCATCTCCACCATATGTCAGGCTCGCTAAGACCTGAACTTGCTAAGGAGGGACAGACAGACTTACAGACCTACAATACCTGACGCCCCAACTCAAGTAGTAGTAGTAAGTAGTAGTAACAGGGACTGGCTCAAAAGCCTAGGCCTCGCAGCCTATGTACGTCCCCTCTCTGTCAATATACTTTTTGTTAAAAGTATAGGTGTTGAATGCGCAATTGTCATTTTGTTACACTATGCCTAATATGCCATTTTAATCAACAAAATGGTTGAAAAAGTTCCTTATACTTTGGAATTACATCCAAAAGATTCTTGAACTTGTTAGTATCTTCTGCAAATTTTATGTTAGTAGGGAGTTCATTCCATAAAGGGGCTACTCTGTGTGAAAAGGAAGATTTTCTTCTGTTAATACGACAGTGCTGAATAAATATCTTCCTTCTGCATTTCTTGTGATGCTATGTTGTGGAAGAGAAAAGAGTGAGTCAACACAAACATCATCAAATCCATTAAGTATTTTGTAAGTCTGTGTAAGATCACCTCTTGTCCTTCTGCCTTTTAGTGAATGTAGATTCAAATATTGTAATCTTTCTGCATAAGATTTATCTTTGCATTCTTTTAATAGCTTTGTAGCACGTCTTTGAACTCTTTCTATTTGTGATGACTGTCTTTTCAAGTATAACTCAAAGTCAAATAAGTAGTCCAAAAACAAATGACCAGTTCACACATATAATTTCATTCAAACCATGACACTGGGGTCCTTAACACTGAATATTCCACTCACTACCCACACGATCACTCTCTTCTCAAACTCAAACATTCAACCCCTTGACACAATTCACACATAGATTTCTAGTCACTGCACAACAAAACTAACATAAGATGATGAAACTAATTTACGACTAAACTTAGTTCGGGTCGAATCCTATTGTGCCCAGCCTGGTGTGATGCATCGCTACCATGCAATGCAACCCACACGACCGATAACACCTTGGCTATTGGCCCAACAGGACACCGTGAATCCGAGACCTACACTACAAATTCACTTAACGACTCATACACAAGCCAGCAACCAGGGAATGAACTCCGACACAATGACAGACCAATCACTAACATAGAATGCCCAAACAACAATTCTGTAACACGTACATACAAGGCTAACTAAACCAGATTACATTTCACCAACTTGGCACAGTTTTAAAACACGCATGACCATTGATAATCCAATAACTGGGTTGCTATGGATCACTCGCACAGAATGGCCCAACCAAGTTACACAACATGTAAGAAATGTTTACCTAAATGTCTCTTGCCACCACACAAAAGACAAATTGTCGTGTGAAAACCCATGCAGCTGGCAACACACACGAGCAATGACTAATTAACCAACACTAAGACTAAGCCTACTGCACAATGATATTAATTAAATAAATTTGAAGTCACTAAGGATTTCTGCTGGTGTCTGTCACACACTGGTAGTCTACTCCACAACCGATGAATGATGACACACTCTCCTGATCCTGGAAATAATGTCCAATGCTGTTACTTTAAATTGGCCCCCCTGTTTGTCAACCTTCACATGTACCACTTAAAACTGTGGCAGCAACAGGAACAGCAGTCTACGCTGTGCCACACCTCACACAGGGATCCCGTCACCAGCCACTATTCAATGCAAACAATACACTGTTTAAATTACAAACCAATAGTCCTTCCTGTCACTAACACTGCCCCTTGCCTGGCACCTCAGACAGCTTCCGGCCTCCAGCTGCCCAACTCAACAAATGAAGATAAGGATTTCCTTCTGAGTTCCCCATATCCTGGCTCAATCCGACTGCAAACCAGGTTCAGATGACAGGATTACTAAAATGTCTACAACGAATTATACCAAACGTACCTTGAACCAACACGTGTCCGGCCCAACTCCGATGGGTTGTCCAGCGCCACCAAGGCCACCCCAAGACCGGCAGACCAGCACGTTCACAGCACCCAACCACAGCAGACCGGCACGTCCACAGCACCCAACCACAGCAAAAGTCTTCACCCCACCAGGTTTCAGGTACACAGGTTACAGTTCAACAAGAACACAGGGTGTTCGCCCCGTTTCCTAATCGCACCATGGCTCCAGGGAAGACACTGGTACCAAATAAATAAACAGGCACAAGTCCCTCCACTCTCTCAGTGCAGCTCCAGCAAAACCTAGGCTACTTGCTGTTTCACAAATTACAGTAACAGTAGTCCTTTCACTGTACCTCCAACAGCCAGAAGAACATTACACAGAAACACAGTCCCCTCCAGACTCACGGCAGCTCCGCTAATCCGTAAGTCAGAACCCTGAACCTGAAGTTCCTAAAAGGGTTCCCTGGGACCTCCAAACATAGAAACAGTACACCAACTGTGAGAGACTTCCACTCTGAAAACAGCTGCAAAACACACTAAGCGACTGTTCACCTAACCCCCCAGCCTGTTTTACTGTAAACTTGGCTATGATTGGATAATTCAACATAAGGCTAACTATGATTGGACAATTCACAGTGAGGATGATGCATGACCCATTTTCTCACTTACACGGAAAACATTAAAGAGTTCAAGATATCTCCCTACCCTCCCCCAAGCTGTGCTGTCACACGGATATCCACTGACGCACACACACGCATGCGACGTGAGCGGAAAATGTTCGCCGGCTCACACCAGCACACACTGAGGGAATATTGACTCCGATGCGAACCACGCAAGATACACTGACATGGAACATGATCAGTCTGCACCTGCAGAAGTTCAAACAATAGATCTATCTATACGGGCTCACGTAACAATGTCACTGAACCCTGACAGTTAGCAGATTATCAGATGATCTGATGTGCTGTTTGATGGTTTGGCGCCAACAGAGGTGCTTTTGATCAACTGATGTTAGCAGATTATCAGATGATCTGATGTGCTGTTTGATGGTTTGGCGCCAACAGAGGTGCTTTTGATCAACTGATGTTGAGCACTGTTTTATGGCAGATTATTGTCTTTCAATACAGGTTTATGTCTGGACAGAGATGATGTCTCTGCTGCCCATGAGAGGAATTCTGGTTTTGATCCGTCATTGCTGATGAAAGATTGTGCAAGTAGATGAACTGTTGAACAATTCCAAGCTTCTGTTCATGGACAGCTATGACCTGTAGTGATGGTGATAGTATGGCTGTCCATCAACTTGCTCTCAGCGCTGATTTCTGTGCCGTATTTTGTCGATGTTTCATCCAGCTTTTGACAAATTTGGCAAGTTCCTGTTCACTGCCTGCCATGCCAGGTCATTGATGTCATCTGCGAAGCGAAAGGTCATGACCTGGTCTTCAAGTACATTAGTCATGGTACATTTCAGAAACCCGTTAGAAGGTGTGGGAGACAGAAGTCAGCCCTTATGAACTCTCGCTGAAATCTGAGACCACACTCCCATAGTGCTGTGAGTGAGTACCGCATGGCGGTTTTGGAGTACATGAACATATCTCCATGGTAGGAAGGTCGAAAAAACAACCACCCCAAATTCAAATTCCCTGACTGAATATAGCAAGTTTCCTTGGTATCACTATCACCTTAACGGAACAGATTGAAACCAATTTATTTACAGATTAACCTGTGGTTGTACTGATGTTCAACTCAATGATACCATGTTTTTGTTTTTATAAAAAAGGCACTCACAAATCTGTGTGGGCAGCAACAGACGTGTGGTGCACGCACATATTTACACAATACAAAATCTTCAGAACTGAAAAACAGTTCACGCACATATTTCACACAATACAAAATCTTCAGAACTGAAAAACAGTTCACGCACATATGTACACAATACAAAATCTTCAGAACTGAAAAACAGTTCACGCACATATTTACACAATACAAAATCTTCAGAACTGAAAAACAGTTAAGTAGGAGCATCTGTATAATTGAATGAAAGGGCGGGTATGTACAGAACTTTGAATTTTCCTTTGATACTCCCTAAATCCACTTCGCGTGAAAGGAGTGATACAGGTGTGATGCATGTTCAAGATGAGAAAGGGGAAGCTTGTGTGCTCTGTTCAAGAAGTACTTTCTTGTACTGTTCACTCCTCTCCAGGCAGCTTTAGCACAGGTCATCCCTTTCAGAAAACTGAGGCTGCCAGGAAAAGTTGTTTAGAAACAGGTAGTGGAGTAACGTTTTACTGTTGTTTTCTTTGTCAACAGATGTAAAACGTTGACATGATGATCGCAGATAGATTAAAGCTTTGGAGGAATCAAAATCTGTGTTGCCATAACAAAAGTGGCTGCCATTCTGGAAAAGGACATGATTTTGTAAACAAACAAGTTTGCACGCCCTGTTGTGACAGTGAATAAGATGGAATCAAACACTCAAACTGTGCAGATATGATTCACACACACACACACACACACACACACACACACACACACACTGAAGCTGTTGGACAAGGAAAGACATCATTTACTCCATGAGCTGCCATACTCGTGACACGCCCACCACACGGGTTCTAGGGCCTTCTTGTGTCTGTTGACATTTTCCGCATTAAGATTTGAAGAAAGACTGTCAAATATGAACCTGATGAAGGCTGGAAGACTGCTGAAGGGAAAGTAAATCATGAAACATGGTATTAATTGAGAAAACATTGATACGGACAAGTTTTGGACTTAGGAGTCACTCTTAAAAGTATACTCAGAAGTTGGCAGTAGCTGATGCTCTGCTGTAGTGACTTATCTCAGAATTTGTCCACAATGAGTAAATCACAATGAGTGAAGCACTGCAAAGCAGGGTGGTGTTTCTGGTCATGTCTCTTTCTTTGTCTATCATCTTCTTCACATTTTACAGGGTGGTTTCTGTGGTCAACAGCTACAACTGATTTAATTTGAATATATCTGGGTACACAAGTCATAGAGTAGTGGAGGAATAAATCAAGGTTTGCACATTTTGTACTTACTTTTGTTACTATTGTCATTATTACTACTACCACCATACTTGCTGTTGCTATGATAATGTGCTGGTGGCTAAGAATCGTGTTCATTAAAGGCTTGAATAGTTTGGAGAAATCAAAGGAAAAGGTATGTAAAAGTGACTTGAGTTTGTTTAAGTTTGAAATCTGATGTTGTTCCCAAAAGATCATAAAAAAAACTGTACTTGTAGCAAGTAAATTCAGTTTTTTAACTTGAAATCAAAGACTAACTACTAGAACCGTTTAGTTGTTTGAAGATACCTAGGAAATGGTACCATGTTGATTGTAAGTACCTTGATAAATGCAGTGAAAATCTTACATTGATCAAACCAAACAGCCCTCACTCTGATATAAAAGTAAGGTTATATGTAAGTGGTTTTTGTTTCGTGTGTATGATTTATATCAAGCAGTCTTTAGTATATGTTGAGTGTGAAAATTCAGTCCATATAAGTCTTAGAAGTTTTGAAAGTTTGTGCCTTTTTTTTTTTAAAGTAACACCCCTGAAAACTTCACCAGCTGGTTAAATCATTATTTAGGATACTGGTTAAGCAAGCTCGATTTGCTATCCTAAGACGCTCGCTGTCTTCTGTTGCAGGCTCTCCAGATAACATGAAGATTTTAGTGGCAGGCTAGCCTGGATATGACTTGGATTCTTCATTTCATTCAAACAGGACACGGAAGGTGTTATTTCTCCTCAGGATGATGATGTACTGTAGTCAGCTGCAAAGCCACAAAGACTGTTGTCAAAATGGACTTGTCTGTTTTTTCTCAGGATAGCTATCAGTGTTTTCAGGTTGTTATTGTGATTCTAAGAACAAATCTTCCTATCACCATTTGCAATTTGGAATTTCTTGATACAAGGAAGATTCAAGATTATCTGATGTTTGAGAGAACTCTCTCTCTCTCTCTCTCTCTCTCTCTCATGCCCCATCATCCCCACCTTTCTCTCTCCGTCTTTAATGTGTAGCAAAAGACAAATCATAGTAGGATCTTTTCTTTTAAAATTTCAAAGGGAGTTATGCATTAATTTGTGTAGTTTGGACACACAGTAGAAGAATCATGTTTAGTTTAAAAAAAATCTATGATCTCATTTTAAGAATGGCTGTATTTTCATCAGATCTAGTCCATAATCACTTGAAAGATGGATCTTACTTGTTGATCTGTGTTACTGTTATTTTCGTAAATCTAATTTAATTTGATTTATGTATTATTTTATATCTATTTTTTTTTTTGCTCTAGGTGAGCTGATGTTGCTTGTGGACCATTTTCACACTTTAATAGAATTCATATATCTAGACAAAACGAGACAGAGTTAACTGAAAAATGTGTGTGTGTGTGTGTGTGTGTGTGTGTGTGTGTGTGTGTGTGTGTGTGTGCGTTTGTGCTTGCATGCAAACTTGCATGTACATTTGTACTTCTGACATGTATTCATCAAAACAACCTTTTCATTGCTGTCATTAAAGCTTTGATTTAAACTGTTCACTCTAGATCTCATTTAGAAGCAATTCAGAACACAATTGCTGGAAACGAAATATGGTGATCAAGATGTTAACATTTCTGCTCAAGAAAAGTCATTTTACAATGCTTTAGGTTACACTGGGATGGGTTTTTCTTTTAATCTCAGAGAATACTGCATGTCTCAGAGTTTCTTTAAAATAATAATGTTGAACAGAGTTGTGTAACAGATCCAGGTCAATAACTGGGGGACATGTCAAGTTATGATTTATACAAATCTTGTTTGTCAATGTTAGTGTGAAACTGGCAATGATGCAAATGTATTGTTGAATAAGGACTACGTGGTTCATGGAAGTTTTTTTTTTTTTTTTTCATTTATATTGTTTTGCCCCCACCACATGCACAAGGAGGGCTGGGGTATTATAATCATCATTTCATATCCCTGCCTTCTGCACATGCTATCAAACTATTCTCTACTCTGTCATGAGAACTCGCTACTAGAATTGCTAGCCCCACAACTCCCATTTTTTGCTCTCTACATTTGATGTTCTCTCTGTGTTGTGGTGTATGTGTGCATGTGTGAACAGATTATTTCATTTGTCAAAACATCGTATAAAAACAGTATGTCCATTCACATTCCACCAGTGAAGGAAACTTTTCATTCTGGGTTAGTGTCATTTTCATTATGTGAAAATCCCCTTTTTGTGATAATGTGAATCCAGTTCCAGTCATATTGATCATGAGGCAATAAACTGGTTTCAAAGGGATCTCTTCATGTCTAAATGTTTATAAATCTGTGTGCCCGCTCCTGTCTATATCTCTCAGTGTGTCTCTCAAGCCCTCCCACTTCCACCCACCCCTTCTCTCTCATTCATTCTGTCTCTCAGCCATTCTGATTCTTTTTCTTTTTTTTTTTTTTTTTTGCTTCTTTTTGCTGCTCAAATCAACTGTTAAAAAAACATGCCTTAAAAAATCAACAATGAAGAAATCTCATGAGCTATTATTGTTAGATATACTTGGTGAAGAAGTCGGAGGTCCGAGAGTTTAGTCATCTGCAGGCTGTACTCTCTCTCTCTCTCTCTCTCTCTCTCTCTCTGTCCCCATTCGCTGATTAACTGAGCTTTGAGTGGTCTAGGTGGACTGGTATCTCGTGTGGACTTCAAAATCAAATCATTATTTGTGATTCTATAATTACGTTGCAGACACATTGTATAGTTTTGAAATTCAATCTATTCTTGCTAAGGAAAGCACGTAGCAATAGTATGGCGCCTCCTATTCTATGTTTGGCTGGTTGGTTGATTATTGTTGTTGTCGTGTGTACATGATCAATTCCGCACCCAAATGCTGTATTCCTTTGACTGCAGGCCCTTTGTTCCCACCTCTCTTCCCCATCACTACCCCCCCACCCTCACTTGCTACACACAGATATACGCGCGCGCGCGCGCGCGCGCACACACACACACACACACACACACACACACACACACACACACACACACACACCAGTCCATATGATCTTGCCGTTAGTGCTGAGCTATGGTGTAATGCTGAATTATGGTGAAAACTCTCCAGCTGAAGGGCAGTTCCACGCCTTAAACAGAGCACGCTCGGTTTGTTTTCAAGGAAGATGAAATCACGGTGAATTCTGAGAGTAACCATTATTGAAAGGGCTCTCTCTCTCTCTCTCTCTCTCTCTCTCTCTCTCTCTCTCTCTCTCTCTCTCTCTCTCACACACACACACACACACACACACACACACGCACGCACGCACGCACGCAGGCACGCGCGCGTGTGCATGTCCGCAAACGAAAAATCCTGACTTGTTCTTGGCAGCCTCACACGCGCGCTGATATATATGTGGATAATTTCGCATTTCAAGGTCCCCTTATATATTGTAATAACACTGTCAAGCAGTCCTTTCGTGATTGTATTGTTCATTATGTGCAGTTCAGAACCTAGTTCTGCAACCTCATGGTGCGATTCCATTTATCCGTTAACAGTTACAGTTATGAACACGACAACGATTACAGAGCCCTGTAAAACGTTTGAGTGTGCACCAGACTGGTGGCAACACCGTACAGAATCGCGAGCGTTTTAACACAGCTGTTCATTACCCTCCCAGTCATGACATCAACCACTCAAAACCGTTCCTGTTTTGTCAGTATACTGTCCCATTCAATATAAATGGAACTGACATAACGGTAGTCCCCTGAGCTCATCAGTTCTGTGAACCGCTCTGTCTCGGTTTCCTCACATAGTCCCAGAGTCAAAAGTGATGCAAAAGGTATTGAGAAATGGCTAGAATGACGGACACACCCGACCTGTCCGGTATAGCATCGATTAGTACATGCTCTGATTTAGAGAAACGTTTCTGAAATTATTACTGTTGCCGTGTCTGATCTGAACACATGGAATCGTGCTCACTTCATTTCTGCCTGTACAGCACTCACTGCAGCCACTGCAGCAGATGCAGTCATCTCGTCAACAAGACATTCCAGTATACTTGGATTCGGTCTTGAGACAGACACTGGGACACAACTACGGGAAGATATAATTGTAAATGAGACAGCATGCGTGAAGAGCAGTAACGGCCCTTTCATCCGCTTATAATGCAATGCTATATAAAGTACTAAGCAATACGATGCGCTATGAAAGAGCAGGCTAGCTTCTCAAATCCACGCTGACAGAAACAAGGCGAAGAAAACAAAACGTTCATACATACTGCATCTTTTTTTGGTACTGAGGAATCTGCTGCGTGGTAACATACTGATAAAATGCTGAATCAATCCATGCACAAGTTCGTGTCAGATATCTGAGTTACTATACTCTTTCGTGTTCTATTAAAAAGGAATCACACAGACTTTACAAATGGTTTTATACAGACGACAACAACAAGCATGCAGTCTTTTGTCAGTGCACATAAAAGAATCCATATCAACGGCAGTGAGAAAAACATGTCTGACAAGCATGTGGGGGAAAAATACTGCTGGACGAACAGTTCAATTAATGACAAGTTTATTGAGAAATGAAGGAAGATATACATGTGTGCGTGTGTTGTGGGGGGGGGGGGGGGGGGGGGGGGGTAGGTGGGTGAGGTGGGGTGGGGGGCATGACGGTTGAAATAATGAGGTCAGTTAGGCCTAACAAGGGATAGATAGGGAACATATTCCAATACAACGAAGTGCTACCTGACCATTCATCCGCGAAACTCACTCAAGCGTGCAATCGTTTCCTGTTCGATCTTCGAGGGACCGACCGACTGCAACGTTTGAGTGGTTTTGACCTTGCATGGAGTTCATGGCACCCGCGAGAGGTCAGCGGCTTGACGTTCGGTGCCAGAGAACAGTAATTACTGCCAGTGTGGCTGTGTACCCGTGTTGTGCTGTGTAGATTAACGTCAGGGGTGTTGGTGTGTGTGCAGAGGCAGATCTTTGTTATGGAGATACAGTGTATGGTCTTCACGTATCTGGCCAAGATCATGGCTTCAGTTTTTACCAGTGCGAGTCTGTCGAGTTGATAAGACGACAGGTGATTTTGCAACTGCTGATGGTACCTGCTGATGTGTGTGGTTGTTGTTCCGTCTGCTGTCACGATTTGTACTGAAGGTGAGACTTGCTTCTGTGCAGATGGAGGAGAATATCACACAGGGCGTTTTTTAAAAACACAACCGAGGGTTTTGGGTCTCAACAACAGTAATTAACCACATTTACTGGGTATCGTATCGTAATATAAATGAGCTCAACACAACTCAGAAAATGAGATAAAAAACACGTTAGATACAAATTACAGATAAGCTATGAATTTACTATCTTAAACCAGTAGGTGTAGTGACATACTAACATAGGCCTGTATATGTACATGCATACACACGGACAGACATACAGGCAACATAAATGTATACGCACTTTGGCTACACATTTACATACATAGCCCACACATTTGTTCAACAAATTGTTCAACACACACACACACACACACACACACACACACACACACACACACACACACACACACACACACACACACACACACAGAGGCATATATATATATATATATATATGTGTGTGTGTGTGTGTGTGTGTGTGTGTGTGTGTGTGTGTGTGTGTGTGTGTGTGTGTGTGTGTGTGTGTGTGACTTAATGACTGATGAAGACTGAATCAGTGAAGAATTAAAACATGAAGCGAACGAAATGTCCTGTCAATCACATTTGATACATTTTCACATATCACCACGACCTGTGAGTTGACTTCAACGCGGTGCCAGCCCTGATATGGCCCTTTGCGGTCAGCTGGGCTATAAGCAACGTTACCTTACATTACTTTTCATTCTCGCACCGAGTTAGTCCATTAAGGCCCGCCGAGTTGGAGCTTAATTCAGTGGTGGTGGTGTTTAACATGAGGGTGAGTGTTAGAATATCTCTACAAATACATTTCTGAATTGAAAACGACTGCAGCTACCATAGTCCACTACAGACCTAATCATAACGTTGCGCGCACACGCGTGTGTAATAGTAATGATAACGATAGTAATAATAATAACAGAGGTTTATACGCCTCAACAATATGAGCTTAAGGCGTTACAAAAAGAGTCTAGAAAGACAGGGAGGGCAAAGGGGTAAAATATAAAAGTTAAACAAACATTCAAAGGAATAACGAAAAGTGATCAGTCTTGATATAAGCTTTAAATGTGTATACACACCACATTACTTCTCCATCACAACCCAACACCACACACACAGGCAGACAGGCACGCGTGCACACACACACACACACACACACACACACACACACACACACACACACACACACACACACACAAACACGCGCGCGCGCGCGCGCGCTGGCGAATGTGTTCAGATACAGGGAAGGGTGCACGTAAAAAAGGGCAAACACTTCAAATTAACAGAAACTGTTCGGATAGGCAGACTAACAGAGAAGAGCTTTTCGGGATTTTTTTCTTTTTAAGCTGATTGACATTTTGAGCATGGCGAACTCGTCAAGGAAGTTTGTTCCACATGACAGATCCAATGATCACAAAGGCCCCGCTGCCCCAAGGCAGTCTTACATTTGTATTTGAGAGAGATGTCCTCACATTTACGTGTAATAGGAGCACGACAGGCCTACATGGTAACGCGTTTCGCAGATCAGACACAAGTGATTCTGAAAACAATTCTTTGTAATTAAAACACACACACACACACACACACACACACACACACACACACACACACACACACACACACACACTGTTGGTGTCACGCACAGCTGACAAGGCTCT
>JADBJO010002737.1:285000-288510 GCA_016801955.1 Conus betulinus
GACCATCATCAGAAAGTCCAGTGCTCGATATCACAGGCAATTTCTGTGGACGGTCACCATCACTGTGTTAAAACATTAGCCCCATCCCCACTCCCCACCTCCGCCATACCACTGTCAAGAATATGATATTTCGTTTTTAGGTCTCCGCAGCGTGATGCATTCGTTACGCAGCCAATCTCTGCTTTTTCCAAGACACCAGCCACAGACATCCCAGAGAACTGGGATGCAAGAAGGTAAGGCAACCCAACGACAACTCATTTCTGAGCTTTAGCATCAGACAATGGAACTGAACGAACGTGGGCCATGCTCCCAGCCAAAAGACATTCTGGAGATGGAAATAGGATTGGGCTCTTGTATGACAGCTGTAACAAATTATCCCGAGAAACCATCACACATTTACAGCTGAGACACTCAATGTGGTAGAAGCACCATTAGTCATTCCATTGGTGAGAGCTAACGATTCTAACACAACTACCTCAATATTCATCTAAACACTGATTGTGGCAGCCGAAAGCACAACGGCCTGAGACAACCACCCTCACACTTTCAGTTGATACATGACTGTGGTAGTGCACAGTGCTGTTGATGGAGACATCCACCTCATAGTGTCAGCAGAACGCTGACTGTGGTAGAAATGCCATAGGACGTTCTACAGGGCGAATAGACCCGCTGTACAGTCTCCAAGACATCCGCCTCAGAGTCAAAACTCCTGCGGTACGTCGGAGAGGCGACATGGGTCATTCCTCGGGAGACACCCAGCTGGTGATGAGCCTGATCTTGGTGGTGGTGGGCACGGCGCTGTTCCTAGGAGGCCTGGCGTCCGGGGAGTGGGTGGAGGACACGAGGGACAACCACACGGTGTTCTACGGCCTGTGGGAGTCGTGTGACCAGGGAGATGCCCCATCCTCAGGATGCTCCGCGATTCAGCCTGCGTCTGCTGAAGGTCAGGGCACCGAGAGATCATACCGATGGTAGTGGTGGTAGTGGTGATGATGATGATGATGATGATGATGATGATGATGATGATGATGATGATGATGATGATGATGATGATGACGACGACGACGGTGATGATGATGATGATGATGATGATGATGATGGTGATGATGACGATGATGATGATGATGATGATGATGATGATGATGATGATGATGATGATGACGGCAAATTTGACGACGACAACGACGACGATGCTAATGACAGTTACAACTGTTAGGTGACTCCATTATCATTTTGATCGTCATATCATGATGGATTGTTATCGATGTTAGTGAACTACAGGTGGTGATGCGGATGATAATTACAATTGTGGTGATAATGTGATTATTGTTTTATTCTCCTAATTATAATGAATTGCCGATATCAGTAAAACAAAAGCTGGTGAAGCTAATGATGATTATGACTGTTAGTGATATTGTGATTATGATTTTATATTTCACGGTGATAAAGTGTTGTTCATGTTAGCGAACTAAAGTTGATGATGATGCTGATGCTGATTCTAGTTGTGATGATGTGGTTTTTATATGAAGTTCACATCACGATGAATCGTTGCTGGTGTTAGTGAACTTAAAGAAGTTTTACCGATAACCCTCAAAAGATAATTCCCTTCCCCTTTTGTATTTGAAATTAGAGAATTCATTCAATTGTAATCCGCAGTCCCATTCCCCATCATCCCCTCCCTTTTTCACCCCCTTCTTCCCCCTAACTCTCCCTCGCTCTCTCTCTCTCTCTCCCTCTCTCTCGGCTCTCTCTCCTCTCCCCTCTCTCCTCTCCTCTCTCTCCTCTCTCTCTCTCTCTCTCTCTCCTCTCTCTCTCTCTCGCCAATAGTCTGTGTCTTTGGGACTGATACGATGAAGATCCATGTCAATAATCATGTGTGTATATGTAAGTGATTTCGCTCATGTGCATATCTATACGCTTGTGTGTGTGTGTGTGTGTGTGTGTGTGTGTGTGTGTGTGTGTGTGTGTGTGTGTGTGTGTGTGTGTGTGTGTGTTGTGCGTGCGTTCGTGCGTGTATGTGTGTGTGTGTGTGTGTGTGTGTGTGTGTGTGTGTGTGTGTTGTGTGTGTGGTGTGTGTGTGTGTGTGTGTGTGTGTGCAAGCGTGTGTTAGTGTTAATGTTTTGGTGTGTGTGTGTGTGTGTGTGTGTGTGTGTGTGTGTGTGTGTGTGTGTGTGTGTATGCGTGCGTGCGAGCGCGCCCGCCCCGCGAGCGTGTGCAAACGTGTGTTAGTGTTATTGTTAAGCGTGTGTGTATATGTTGTGTGTGTGTGTGTGTGTTGTGTGTGTGTGTGTGTGTGTGTGTGTGTGTGTGTGTGTGTGTGTGTGTGTGCTATTGTTAAACATGTGTGTGTGTGTGTGCGCACATGCGTGCGTGCGTGCGCGCGCACGGGTGTGTGTTATTGTGTGTGTGTGTGTGTGTTGTGTGTGTGTGTGTGTGTGTATGTGTGTGTGTGTGTGTGCGTGCGTGCGTGCGTGCGCGCGCGAGCGTGTGTGTGTGTATGTGTGTGTGTGTGTGGTGTGTGTGTGTGTGTGTGTGTTCATCCAGATGTTGATATAAATCATGGTCCATGAAGGATGAAAAACAAGTAAAAAACAAACAAACCAAACAAAAAAACATGATAATGAAATATGCCACACTGGTGTAACGAACTTGAAAATGGCAGTAACAGAAGTGATAGTTCTTTAATAAAATGTCAGCGAACCGCCCAGAGAAACGTGGACAAATGAGTCACAAGACAACACACAACGCGTTTCGACCTCTTAGGTCGTCTTCCTCAGGGAAACAAAAAACGAACACAATAACGAAAATACACTTAGCTTTGATCGCTTTCAGATTGCTTCTGAGTTCAGCGCAAGGAAGAAGGCGTTGAATGAGAACGAGGCTGTTGGAAGGGAAATAATGTGTGAGTCAAAGTTGTAATGATGATAATAATATTAGTGATAGGAATACTAATAATGGTCAAAATTTTTTTTTTTTTTTAATTTAAGATTTGTTTAGATTTCCGCCTGCAGTCGTTTCACTTTGCAACTAGAAGTCATAGTGTTAAAAGTGTGATATTTACCGCAACAACGACAACGACCACATCGACGACGACGATAACGGTCATTTCCGAAGACAACAATGACGACGACAGCAACATTGATGATAACAGGAAAGGCGATAATGACCCTTGAAGTTGAATAGACTTTATCTTATTTTGATTTTTTATCAGTAACGATGCTTATGATGATGATGATGATGATGATGATGATGAAGAAGAAGAAGAAGAAGAAGAAGAAGAAGAAGAAGAAGATGATGATGATATGATGATGATGATGATGATGATGATGACACACTTTTAACGACGATGATGACAGCAAAATATCGATGACGTTGAATGTGATGTTGGCAGCTGTGATGACGAGCACAAAGGGTAATAACTTGTGACGACAAGAACGGTTCGCATGTGCAGCCTATTTCGAGCCACGCGCACGATCGAGTGCTTAGCTCTGGTGGCGTATGTCCTGACCT
>JADBJO010002738.1:0-22500 GCA_016801955.1 Conus betulinus
GGAGTTGGGGGTGTCATTGGAGTAGACCCTAGCCCTTTGTTGTCGGTAAATTATCACATCTCAGTAGGCCAGCATCGTAAACCTTTTTCTCTTATCTTTTTTACACAGCAAATTACCGTCCAGCTTGGGGGCATGCTTTCAAATGATCATCATTTTTCACCCGTCAACTCAAGTATTTTCACCGACCGCCCGCAAAACTAACGTCTGTTTAAACGAAAAAAAAAGGACTCGTATTTACAGTCGACAGGTAGAGGGCACCGAACACCTCCACAATGGTCAAACCATATTTCAAGAGTTTTGACGGCGGAGAGTTATATCTTCACATTGACGCGGAGGTATTTCTCTTATTTATCTAAATAACATGGGCCTGAATCCTGCGGATCCACAAACAAAACAATCTTTGGGTAATTCATAGTATATGTTCAAAGTGTTTATAAATAGTTTAAGACATAAATTTACCTCTTTTGGAAGACGAAAACCGACCGAAGAAACTGAGAATTCGTACAAATCACTGGTCTGAAACATGACCTTTTGAGTTGTATTATATTAAATGATTTCAAGCATGTCTACTCAATTTCATCTTCCCCCAGGCGTGTGGTTTTGTTTTTGTCTGTTGTGGAGCGAGCAATAATCCCCACGGAAAGAGTAGCCAAGCCTTTACGTTTTCGAAAACTCGTTTTTTCTTAAAATGTAAACTCTCCCGGATCTTCAATCTCTCTCTCTCTTTCTCTCTCGCTCTCTCGGAGTATCTCCTCTCTCTATCTCTAATCTCTCTCTCTTCAAATTTGTGTAAATTCGGTGCCTGGGGAAAGCAAGGATCATGAATAATGGGTTGTTGTCGTAGATTGCCTGTTTGATCGGCACGCTGTTAGATTTTTAATTGATCGGTTATATCTTCTTTTCTGTCTTTTGATTTTTTAAACTAAGATTTCTACAAATTTTCCAATATGATTATTCAGCACTCTTTCTTTGTTCTTACATTGTGGTCAAGCTTCTTATGCAGAATCACGACGATGTGTGTTTTTTGCTCTTTTGTGTTTCCATGTTCCGGCAATGGGCACACATCTCATTAAGGCAAATTTGCTTGGTGTTTGTTTAAGGTCAAATAAGGTTTCTGGTTTTCTGCGTACCTACCACATCTGTGTCAATAAAGAAATGTTTATAAAAAAAAAGAGAGGAGGGTTGGAAGGGTGTGTGGGTGTGTGTGGTGTTGTGTGTGTGTGTGCTGTGTGTGGTGTGTGTGTTGTGTGTGGTGTGTGTGAGAGATTGCTATGGTGATGCGTGTGTGTGTGTTGTGTGTGTGTGTGTGTGTGGGGTGTGTGTGTGTTGTGTGTGTGTGTGTGTGTGTGAGATTGTGTGGTCGTGCGTTGTGGGTGTGTGTGATGTGTGTGTGTGTGTGTGTGTGGGTGTGTGTGGGTGCAGTGTGGGTGTTGTGTGTTGTGTGTGCATGCGGTGTGGACGTGTCCGGTGTGTGACGTGGTGTGTGTGTGCGAGTGTGTGTTGAGTGGTATGTGTGTGTTGTGTGTGTGTGTGTGTGTGTGTGTGGTGTGTGTGGTGTGTGTGGTGCGTGTGTGTAATGTGTGTGTGCGCGCGCGCGCGCGCGCGCAGTGCGTGCGTGCGTGAGTGCGTGCGTGCTCGTGCGTGAGTGCAGTATGGGGTGTGTGTGTGTGTGTGTGTGTGTGTGGTGTGTGTGGTGTTGTGTGTGTGTGTGTGGTGAAGCAGCCGTGCGCGCGCCGCGCGCGCCCAAACACCAAGTTTCGGAACCGTGCCTGGAAACTAATGACGTTTGGCTGGTTCTCTCTGGAGAAATTGATCTTCTTTTTGTTCTTATAAGCTTGAAACGCAAGCATCTGTGTTGATGCTGTGGAGATGGACTGCCAGAGAGATTGGATCCAGCTAGATGCCGAGTTCACGAAACAAACAAGAGCGGTTGATACATAAAGAGATAGACAGTTAGATAGATAGATAAGTAGACAGATAGATAGAATATACGCATGCGTACAAACAGACATACAAACAGACAGACATACATACGTACGTACACACAATAACGTCTTAGCAGTGTGTGTGTGTGTGTGTGTGTGTGTGTGTGTGTGTGTGTGGTGTGTGTGTGTGTGTGTGTGTGTGTGGTGTGTGTGTGTGTGTGTGTAGAGTATGGGATTTAAAAGGTTAAAAATGGACATTAGCCTTCTTCCGCAAGCTATAAAGCTGAATGACAATGCGTGTTGTTTTCGTTTCTCGTTACACATTCGTGACAAAGGTTCATATTAGTCAACAGTATGAATCTTTTGAAAATAAACAGGCGATGAGAAGAAAGTAAATTCGATGACAAAAAAAATAATGATAAGAACAACAAAACAATAACATGTCAAGAAAAAAAATTGATGATGATGATGATGATGATGATAATGGAAATAACAACAGGAACAACACCATCACTACCACCACCTACAACAACAACAACGTATCAACAACAACAACAACAATAATATTAATAATTGTTTATAACAATAATGATGATGATGATGATGATGATGATGAGAATAATAATAAATAATAATAACAATAATAATGGTAATAATGATAATAATAAAGATAATATAATAATGATGATGAAAATAATAACAATGAAGATTATGATGATAACAACATCCACAACAACAGCAATGATGATATTAGTAATAATAAGAATGACGATAATAACAACAATAATGGTAATGATAATAACAACAATAATGATAATAATAACAATATTATAATTATTACAAATACGATGAAAATAATGATATCATGATAATAGCAATACATTGATGATGATGATGATGATGATGATGATGATGATGATTATGATGATGATGATGATGATGATAACAATGATGGAATGAAAACAACAACAACAACATTAATGAACACCAACAACAACTACCATACAACAAACAACAACAGAATGTATGTTCGCATTTCCCCTTGAGCTTTACAAACAACGCCTGCTCGACTTCAAACACTGTTTTGTGGTGGATTGATTTCAGCAGCAGCAACAAGTTATATTCGTTTAACGTTGCCTTCTCTCTCTCTCTCACTCTCTCCCGCTCTCTCTCTCTCTCTCTCTCGCTCTCCTCTCTCTCTCTCTCGTCCTCTCTCTCTCTCTCTCTCTCTCTCTTATTTTTCTGAAATTAGGTAATCGTTTTCATTAGTCTGTCCCGACCACTTTAAAAGCGTGTTGTTTTCTGCTGTTCCTACGTGTGGCTTCACGTGTGTGTGGTGTGTGTGTGTGTGTGTGTGTGTGGTGTGTGTGTGTGTGTGTGTGTGTGTGTGTTGTGGTGTGTGTGCGTGTTGTGTTGTGTTGTGTTGTGTTGTGTGTGTGTGTGTGGTGTGTGGTGTGTGTGTGTGGTGTGTGTGTGTGTGTGTGTGTTAAGAAGAGCCTCGCACTGACATATTTCGGAAACAAGAAAAAACAGACCACAACTCCCAGAACACAACTGAAAGGAAAAAAAAAGAATGAAGGGATAAAAAAATAGCAAAACCACATCTACAACCATCTAAAACAAACAAGGAAGAGAAGGAACAAAATTTCTGGTCGGCTATCGAGAGGATGATGCTCACTTATTCCGTCACTTTCCATGATCACACACGCATGCAACAATAAACAGGACTAAGATTAATCTAGTCTGCCTGATCTATACTTCAGATGAGACACCGAGATAGAAATCGGAAGCAAAAGACACTTGTAATCGATGTAAATTTGATCTGTTATGGCTGTAAATATGCAGGCCATGTTAACATACTGGTGAACAATTGAATTCCTAACGACAAGGAAGAGTCTTTCATCTGAAAATCCAGAAGCGAAGGGCAAACGTCTTAAGTGGAGACAATCTGAAATCCGCAGGACATATATAAAGCTAAGGGAAGAAATTTGATCTCGCTACTCAGCAACACACACACACACACACACACACACCACACACACACACACACCCACACACACCACACACACACAAACACAACACACACACTCACTCAGATGCGGCTTACCTCTTGTCTGGTGTATCATTATGGAAATGTCTCTTGGTGACTTCACTTCTACTGTTACGAAGCAATATATAATTTTGAGCGTGTAATACATGTATTTTAGAGAGAGAAAGAGAGAGAGACAGAGAGAGAGAGAGAAGAGAGACAGAGAGAGAGAGAGAGACAGAGACAGAGAGAGGCACACAGTCACAATACACAGACATTCACATACTCCCACACCCATACCCACACACATAGCGTGCGCACGCACGCGCACATACACACAGACAGATATACATTTATATGCACAGTATGTATGTGTGCACATTATACATGTATGTACACACACACACACACACACACACACACACACACACACACACACACACACACACACACACACACGCACACACACACAGAGACAAAAACGCGCGCGCGCATGTACATACGCATGTGTGCACACACACAGAGAAACACACACACACACACACACACACACCACACACACACACACACACACACACACACACACACACACACACGCACACACAAGCCTTCACAGGCTAACATTTGAAACACTCCGGCACATATAAACAAGCCCACACATTTTCCGAATAGATCAAGAGAACGAGCAAGAACAACCGGATGTTTTTTCGGTAATGAAAATAATATGGAAACGCATAACATAAAAGTAAAGTAGGAAATACATATCTACCATCGTCCAAAACAAATAACAAACAGATGGCACGAATGTTCCAATCAGCTGGTCATGTTGTCCACTTATTCTGTCCTGCCACTTCCCATGACCACAGACCTGAACAAGAGCAAACAGGCCCCGACAGTAATAAACGGGATTGAATTAAGGGAACCAGAAAGGCGACAGCAAGCATGAAATTGGGACATCAAGATGCCTCCCCAGTCCAAACAGACTTGCCGACTCTCCAGGCTGCTGGAACATGAAGTGATCTGGAAGAGAAAGAGGAGATGGTGGGGGACACGAGAGAGAGAGAGAGAGAGAGAGAGAGAGAGAGAGAGAGAGAGAGAGAGAGAGAGACAGATAGAGAGACAGACAGAGACAGAGAGACAGAGAGACAGAGACAGAGAGAGAGAGAGTGAGAGAGAGAGACAGACAGAGAGAGACAGAGTGAGGAAGAGAGCGCGAGAGAGAAATGACCTTCAATTTGAGAGCGAGAGAGAGAGAGAGAGAGAGAGAGAGAGAGAGAGAGAGATAGAGAGAAGAGACAGACAGACAGACAGACAGGCAGACAGGCAGACAGACAGACAGAAGACATTCACACACACACGTTCCTATGCGCACGTACACTCATACAAAAGCTTGCTTGGACTTACATAAATCCATTGATGCTCAGGAAAGAAACCACGCACTTTCAGAACATAATACAAGCACAGAGCAGATAAAATGTTATCGAGGGGTGGGGGGTGGGGGGTGGGGTGGGGGGAACGAGTCAAACGCTTAAAAAACAAAATACACCTACCAAGAATAGCAGTAACATATCTACAGGCATCTGGAACGAACAGAAGTGAAACAGGTTAAACAAAACCTTCCGGCTTGCTGGTAACGGTGACCCACTTAAACTGCCTACTTCTGTCTTCAAAGACCGGCACAAGAACAAGCGGGACCCAACTGTACTAAACTTGATTGGATTTAAGGGAAGCAGCAGAAAGGCAGTGGCGAGCAGCAAAGTGGTCGTAAAGACGCCGCAGCAGTCCAAAGAGACTCGCTGTCTCTACCAGTTACTGGGACGAAATTTTTCTGAGAGAGAGAGGGGGAGAGAGAGACTGAGAGGGACACACACACACACACACACACACACACACACACACACACACACACACACACACACACAGAGAGAGAGAGAGAGAGAGAGAGAGAGAGAGAGAGAGAGAGAGAGTCACAATGCACACACCCACTCAGAGTCACACAGATTCACACACACACACACACACACACACACACACACACACACACACACACACACACACACATGAATAAACACATGTCCACATCCATCTAGACAAAAGAAACACACACAAAAAACCCACAGACGGAACAAAATATTCCGGTCGGCTGGCGAAGATGTCCACTTATTCTGCCACTTCCCATGATCAAAGACCCGAACAAGAATAAACAGGACCCGACAGTAATAAACGGGATTGGGTTAAGGGAACCCAGCAAGCATGCAAGTGGGACATCAAGCCTCTTCGCCAGTCCAAGGAGACTTGCAGACTGTCCTAACTATTGGAACAGAGCATTCTGAGGAATGTAGGGCGAGGATAGAGTTGGTTAATAGGGCAATATTTCATGCATTCATGCCATGGGAGAGAAAAAAAAAAACCTTACCTATTTCAAGTTTTTTATATAGCCAGCCCTAAAGAAGCATATCTGTAAACTATTGGATTGCCAAGAATAAGGAGTGGTGACATTAAGGTTTCAAAACACATCAATCAAAAGAAAAAGAAAATGAAGAAAAAAAAAAAAAACAGAAAATGGACAGTCTAGTACTGTTTATAGGCCGAGTACCCTGAATGCCTGATAAGAGCTTAAAACTAGGTATAATCAGAATAATGCTGAGAAGAATAAAATTACAAGTTAAAATCCCACCAAAGACAAAGACAACTTTTCCATTTATATTTGTATATACATATATACTCAGAGGTAAAGCAATGTAGGCGCCTGTGCATTGGAGCGAGCAAGCGAGCAAGGGAACAAGCAAGCGAGCGAGTAAGAGAGAGAGGAGGGGGGAGAGGGGAGGGGGAGAGGCAGGTCGGCAGACAGAAAGAGAGACAGAGACAACGACAGAGAGAGACACAGGAAAGAAGTATGCACAGTCTGACAGTCTGGTTACACGCTCACAAACGCTCGCTCACAAAACGCTCTCTCTCTCTCTCTCTCTCTCTCTCCTCTCTCTCTCTCTCTCTCTCTCTCTCTCTCACACACACAAACACACACACACACACACACATTTTCTCTCTCACTCTGTCTCTCTCACTCTCTCTCATACACACACACACACACACACACACACACACACACACACACACACACACACACACTTTCACACACACTCTCTCTCTCTCTCTACACTCTCTCTCTCTCTCTCATACACACACACACACACACACACACACACACACACACACAACACACACACACACAGAGCCAAACAGATACACACATACGCATCTCTCTCTAACACACACACACACACACACACACACACACACACACACACATACACACAAATGGACGCACTCACGCAAACAACACACACACACACACACACACACACACACACACACACACACACAACACACACACAGATGGAGACAGAACACGAGAGGGAGAGAGAGATTAGAAGAGAGAGAGAGAGATAGAGAGAGACAGATAGAGGTGTGTGTGTGTGTGTGTGTGTGAGAGAGAGAGAGAGAGAGAGAGAGAGAGAGAGAGAGAGAGAGAGAGAGAAAGAGAAACACACACATGCATACAGAATTAAAACTGATAAACGCATACACAAATATGCCCTTCTCCTCTCTCTCTCTCTCTCTCTCTCTCTCTCTCTCTCTCTCTCACACACACACACACACACACACACACACACACACACCACACACACACACCCACACACACACCTCTGGTACAACTTACATTTAACTAATGCAGCACCCAAAAAACAGGACCACACATTTTCTGAATGCACCGTCAGCACAAGCCAGAAAAAAAAAAATGTGTAATAACTAAAAAAAAAAAAAAAAAAAAAAAGGCACAAAACCAAACCATGTAAAACTGCTAAAAACATACAGCCATCTACAACAAACAAACAACAGCAGATGGAACGAAATAATATGGCTGTCGGCGAAAGTGTCTCCTTGCTCAGCTACTTTCCATAACAAAGACCTATATGAGAATAAACTGGATCTTACAGTACCCAGCGTGATTAGATTTAAAGAAACCAGCAATGCAGCAGTAAGCCTGAAAGTTGGACAGCAAGGCTCTCTCCACCAGTCTAGAGAAATTTGCTGACTGTCCTTAGCTGTTGGAACAAAAGGTGCTGAGAAATCCAAGGTGGTTAGGAACTAGGTTCGCATTAGGGATGGGGGAGGGGGGGGGGGGGGAGGGATGGAACCCAGCGGAAGCGGAGGGTGGGAAAGGGGCAGGACTGAGTTTGATTGACCAAAGACAAGGGAAATAGAGTAACGAATCGTCAGATACCCATGCTCATTCGTAATACACTTTGCAATAATTTCAAGAGATGAGAATAGAACGCAATTTCAAAGCCTTGTAAAGATAGATTGACAAATTTCTGATCGTTTTTTTTTTTTCATGTACACATGCCATAAGCAACGCTAATTTGAACTGATTTGGTACCTTATAATATTCAACGGTATGTATTGTGCTCTTAAGTCGTTTAAAATAGGACAACATAGAACAAAATGTACCTCATCTTCTTTCTCTCTTTGACAAAGTGGACATAGTAAGTCACCTTCACTGTGTTGTCTATGACGATTACGATGTACCTCGATTTCAGAAATACCAAGCCTAAATCTTATCAGTACATGCCTCAAATATCTGTCCAAATTGAGTAATAAATATGTTTTAGCATCCGGAATAGTACAGAAGGTTCTGTAAACGTTAAACCTGTCACTGTTATTGATATGGCTATTCCAGTCCTGCCATCTGCACAAATTAACCTTTCCCTAAACGTTTGCAGAAACTCGCTTATCCCTTCTACTCCTTGATTGAGCCATACATATCCGAATCCAAACGTATACAATTTACAGCGAACATTTGAAGCCCAGTTTTTCTTGTCACGCAAATCTAAATCGAAAAGCATTCTATAGGCCTTAAAAGGTAGTCTACATTCGTCCATCCTCGTCAGCTTTAGCCAATACCTAACACACTTTACAGCTGAATTTATGTAAATAGGATATCGATTTGTTTGTTTCTCCGTATACCATGTCATTAGGTGTTCTCATTTCTACTCCCAAGAATCTCTTAATAGCAAATAAATGCACCTTTTCGCAATGGAGTGCTGCATTGTCAAGGCCCCATAACTCTGCACCATACTGAACAACAGACTGAACTTGTGAGTCAAATAACTTAAAAAAGGAAGAAGGAGAAGAACACTTTAGCTTAAATAACTTTTGTAAAATACACAATAACGCGTTTTTTGCTCTGCTACTGAGATCACGACATGCAGCAACAAAACTTAACTTTGTTGAAAAATAAATTCCTAGGTATTTGTAAACATTCACAACAGGCATAACAATCCCGTTGTAGGTCCACCTTTCTCTGGCAGCTAAATACCCCCCTTTTCTGAATACCACTATATGTGCTTTTATTCATATTGACCTTCAGCTGCAAAGCTGCAGCTGCACGTTGAAGACTGTTGATCTGTTTGTAAGCCAGTGGCAGTCTCTGAGAGTAAGGCCACATCATCTGCCAGAAGTAATATGAATAATTCAAAATAGTCAGACGTAAACATTGCACCATGTCTCCCTCTCCTTATCACCTCTAATGCTAGTTCATTAATGAATAAAGAAAACAAGACAGGACTGCAGGCATCTCCTTGTTTCACTCCACGGGTGCAGTTGATGTAATCAGTCACACTACCTCCACATTTAATTCTGGCTTTGACATTGTCATAATACTACGAATACACCTAAATATCTTGCCTTTGATGCCATTTTTCAATATTATGGGCCATAATAAGATCCTTTCAACAGAGTCGAAAGCCTTTTTCAAAATCAATGAAGGCTACATATAATATACGATTGAAACAAAACTGTTTTTGAACGAGTGCCAATAATGTAAACATGTGATCAACTGTAGAGTAACCTTTCTTAAATCCTGCTTGATGTTCACCTGTCAGATTATATTCTTTTATCCATTCTTGCAGTCTGCTATTAATAATTGTGCTGTAAATTTTACTGCTCGTATCACACAGTAAAATGCCTCTGTAGTTGTGTTTGGATCGTTAACGTCACCCTTCTTAAACAAGGGCTGCACTATAGAGTTGGTCCAGTTGTCCGGGAACACACCTTTATCAAACAACGTATTAAAAAGCTTTACAAAAAAAGTCAGCAACTCGGTCCCCACCATACTTCAACAACTCACCAATAATTTCATCCGGTCCGGCAGCTTTTCCATTTTTTAACCTCTTCACAGCTAGCAGAAACTTCTTCATTTGTTATTGTACGGTTTATAGAACTAATTTATTTCCTCCTCATCGATATCACTGCCATTTCCATATGAATTAATAAACATCTGTTGTTATTTCTAATTCAAGTAAATCTTTAAAATGTTTGAACCAGTCATCGACTGTTAGACTATTTTGAACACGTTTTCTTTTAAAGGATATTTTACGCACAGTTTCCCAAAATTCTCTCTGATTGTTCACTGATGAAATAAGTCTGTCTAACAACATATCGTTATACTGTTTTTCTTTTCTCTTTATCAGATGTTTGTATATCTCTTCTTGCTATGCAGTAGGCATCACGGTCTTCTTTCCTTCTCGTTTTTCTAAGAATGGCAAGCAGCCCTTTTGCCTTAACTTTGCTTAACCTACATTCGTTATCATACCAATCACTGTTTTTGTCATACTTTGCTAGATTAATTCTCTTTTTCATACAACTTGCTTGCTTTTTAATCCAGTCATTAAACAGATGCAAAGCACCATTGAAATCATGATCAATTAACTTTGTGGCACGATCAAGTACCAACCGTGTTTCTTCTAATGTCATTTTCTGAGTATAGACTGACCTTAAATCATTGTTCCACACAAACTTTTCAATGACTTGGTCTATTTCTGTGGGATTTACTTGCGATCTGGTTTTTCTTTCAGAAAATCTAAAATTTAATTCGATTGGCAAATGATCTGATTCTATTCTCTCTGAGATCACATTTCACATGAAGACGCGAAACCGAAAAACAATTCCTTATACAGAAGAAAGTAATCATTAACGCTACATCCTGCTTCTGATATGAACGAGTAGTTGCCATCAGCATCCCCATTACATGTGCCATTTAGAATCCACAGTCCAAAGGTTGTGCACATATTTAGCAAATATTTTCCATAATTATTCATACCATTGTCTGCAGACTTTCTCATGCCTTAAGCAGAAAAAGAACAATCATAAACAAGGTGATCATAAACATCATTTTCATCAAAGGTATGTGGAAAATGTCAGAAGTCCTACTATTCAAATCGCCTGACAGATTACATGCACATCCTCAAACTCAAGTAGAGAATCAAAAAGACATTCTTCAAGCTCACTAATACCATTTTCGACATCAAAGTAAGTGTAATATGGCGAACCCTCTGGTGGAACATATGTACATACATATAAATACATCTTCCATATAAACCAAAAAACACCCTATCAACTAAAAATAAAAGAATATTTGGAGAGTCTGTCTTGATTTCATGGACATAAGGTGTAAGTTCAGTTTTAATGAGACATATAACTCCACCAGAATATCTTCCTTGTTTTGAAAACTTAACTGCTGGTTTACAGAAAATAGTATAGCCTGGAAATACTAAGTTTTGGAAATCCTCTACGAAGGTTTCGACAAGACATATGAAAATCAAATTTCAACAAATAGGGAGTAAAGTCTGTATCATTGAATTTAGACAAGAGTCCATTTACATTCCAGTGCAAAAAGGAGAGAAGGACACATCACAATCTTTATCATTTTCACAGCCATCACAATGTAACGCACTTTCATTCTCACTGACATCTTTCCTTTCACCCCTCAGTGTGTTCCTCTCCACTCGTTCACCAGACACATCGTTACCACCCCTGTTCTCTCTTTCCGAGTTAACGATTTCCTTTTGAGATGCCCCCCTCTTACAGCTTCCACCGTCGGTCTTGTGTCACGTGATATCGATCGGTAAATGTCTTCAACTCTGTTTTCACCACCACATATCCATGTTATCAGTTTCAGAACATAAGAAGGTCGATTCGCCTGCATTAACACAATCATTCATATTCATATCAACTAGAACATTTTGATCAATACAATTCAACATAAATTCTTCCTCCATATTTACAAATGACCCCCACCCTCACCTTTGCGCGCTCAGTATTTACAACGTCAACGTCAACCGGTTCACAACACAGTTTCCGCACACCACTACCATCGCACCCGGCCTTTTGGCGTTCTGCACAGCTAGCACGTGCAAATCTGTAGGATGACACCGGTGTCGAGCTGGGCTGGCCTCCCCCCTATCTTGACTCTGTAAGAGCTCCCCCCTCTCCCAGAAAGTACTTTTTCCCCTCAATAAGGAGGTGATCGAAGACCATAGTCGCTCGCTTGCCCTCCTCTCTGGCCTTCTTTAGATGCGGGGACAGTTGTTTTCTTATGTCTCTTACACGTAGACAGAAGTCCTCGCCAACGAAACACCTTACTTCCCTTCAGATTACGCTTGGCCTTTAGAATTTTCTCTTTGTCTCTGAAGAATGTGCAGCACGCGATGACGGGCGAGTTGGATTTGCCGTTCACGCGATGGACCCGGTCGAACTGAAACATCTCCAGTGAGCTGCAGTTTGTCCACTAGCAGGTCGCCGACGATATCTTCACATTCAGCCGGTGTCTCGTTTGGCTTACGCGGAAGACCGTAGAAAATTAAGTTGTTTCGCTTGGAACGTCCTTCTAAATCATCGGCTTTACGTTCTGTGTCCATCATCCTCTTTTTCAAAGTTTCATTTTCTCGACGAAGATCAGCCACTTCTCCTTTCAGGAACAGAACCTCTTCTTGTAACCCAGCAAAACCGTCAAGAATGTCCTTAATGTCATCTTTAATATTGTCCACTTTGCTGTTCAGATCCTGCAGCATAGACACGACATCCATGAGGGTGGGTGACTCAGCAGGCTTGGAGGTTGTTGGCTTGCTGGCCGAGGAATTTGCTGCCTTCTCAGTACTGGCTCTCCTGTCAGAGCTCAGGCAGGTCTGGTGGTAGCTGTCCTTACGTGGCCCAGGATTTTGTTCCACGTCGCCACACTGGAGCAATAAACTACCCCAGAATAAAAGCGTGAGGAGGCAGCCTACCGTCACACCGTCTACCGCCGTTTTCAGTGTCAGTGTCTTCACGCGCATGGCGATGCTATTTTCCACTCTCTTGGCCATAAATGAGAGAAATACCGACAGAAAAACACCCACATCTTGCCCTAAACTCGAGCTGTGATGAAGGCATGATGCTTCATGAAGGTACTTGCCACAAATACAGTCGAAACACTTTCCAGATCCGGTGCAATTAACAAACAAACACAGCTAATTAATATACGTGTAGCACTCCTGAATGCTGCTCGAGAGAGAGAGAGAGAGAGAGAGAGAGAGAGAGAGAGAGAAATGCAAGTCACAGCATGCAAATAACACACAATTAAACACACACACACACACACACACACACACACACACACACACGCACGCACGCACGCACGCACGCACGCACGCACGCACACACACACACACACACACACACACACACACACACACACACACACACACACACACACGCATACACACTACTGCAGCAAATTTTATTTGAACATCCCCGCACAGCAAATTAGGACCAATCACTCTTGATCTCTATAAAATCACAACCAACAACCAGATGTCTTATAACAGCAATATGTAGATTAATGAGATATGATGAAATAACATTATATGGCATTTAGAAACAAATAAGCGAAAACAGATGCAGAAACAAAAAAACAAACAAACAAAATCATGCGGACATCCATCTACAAGACGCAAACGGATCTAAAACAGGTGGAACCGAATGTTCCAGTCCGACAGCAAAGAAGTCCACTTATTCTGCCACTTTCCATGATCAAAGACCCGAAACAAGAATAAACAGGACCCGACAGTAATAAACGGGATTGGGTTAAGGGAACCAGCAAGGCGAAGGCAAGCATGGGAGTGGGACATCAAGACGCTTCAGCCAGTGGAAACATACGACTGATCGTCCTAGTTACGATGAGAGAGAGAGAGAGAGAGAGAGAGAGAGAGAGAGAGAGAGAGAGAGAGAGAGGCAACTCCGTGGTGGGAACGTATATGCACTCGACACTCTATAACGGCAACGCATTCTCCTCTCTCCTGGTGAGGACAGCCTGAATTTCACACAGAAATATCAGGTCTAACGATGGGGTTATATCAGTACAAATACAATCTGCACCTGCACGTAACGTAAAGGCATACTGTGCAAAGATAAGAGTTGTGCATATAGGAAGATTGCTGATATGGAGAAATGTGTTGTTCCGAATCAAGTGTGGAAAGAAAAGGAAAGGAAATAAAAAAAAAGAACAGGGAAGAAGACAGAAAGGGGAGAATGAATGAATGGATGAGAGACTTTAAAAGGAGAGAAAGCGGGAACAAAAGAAACACAAACGATGTTAAATAGATTCTGGTGTATATACACTTAACATCGGTCACAAACAGTAAAAATGAACTTCACCGCTAATCACAGCTGAGGCAACTTCATGTACGAGTACATTTGATGTATTTCTGGTCGCAAATACACAGCCTAACCATCTGCACCGGTTGAATGATGATGGTATTTGTATACTGAAAAATAAACAGTGAGAAAAGGAAAAGAAAAGGAAAGAATAGTTATATTGCTTCATAGCATAGGTGACCATAGAGGCCTGACCAGACATAGAAACTTCATTAAACAACTGTGTAACAAAAGAAGTATTCATTTAAATCCAACCAAACTGAAAGAAAAGAAATGTCATAGATGTGTGTGTGTGTGTGTGTGTGTGTGTGTGTGTGTGTGAGAGAGAGAGAGAGAGAGAAGAGAGAGAGAGAGAGAGAGAGGGGGGGGGGGGGGAGGCGCAAAAAGACAGCTAGATAGAGGAATGGGTTTGCGTATTCTGCTGATGTTGAATGAATTTCATGCTGCGATGTACATTAAAAATCATTAAAAGCCAAGCAACAGTCACTTGTGACAACCAAAACATAAAATATGTTTCAATAAAACCCGATCAAACAAAGTCCAGACTCGGTACACAGAGTGTTGTTGTATCAGAAATAGGCTGACTCAAAAAATAAACAAAAAATAAAAGAAATGCCAATGAAATATACCAATCAATGACGACCAGGGTAAAGAAAAAGATTCCACCTTGCCTAGACACGAGAAGGAAAGAAAGTGTAAACAACACCCCACCCACTTCATCGGTCCCATAGATGTAAGTAAGGCTGGACCAGCCGTAGGTCTGGATGACATCCACCAGGGCTTTGGAGATGCTGGGCTCGATGAAGTACTGCGACCTGGCTGCCTCCCAAGCCGCCTGCTGCGAGGATCTGCCGGGTTGTTGAAGAAGATGAAGGGGATCTCCAGACTCTCGGAGTAGGCACGGATCGTGTCCAGCGTGGGTCGTCCAGCGTGGGTCGTCCAGCGTGACCCAGCAGCACTATGGCTCCCGTCGACAGGAATGAGCATACTGTGAGAGAGAGAGAGAGAGAGAGAGAGAGAGAGAGAGAGAGAGAGAGAGAGAGAGAGAGAGAGAAGAATAGAGACTCAGTATTCAAGACAGGCTACATGGATTGTAGAATGCGATATGACCCAATACAATTTTACACTTCATCCGCACATCTCTTAATACCAGTTTACACACCACACACACACACACACACACACACACACACACACACACACACACACACACACACACACACAGTGTGCACGCGCGCACACACACACATGCACACAAACACACATTTGTTTATTTATTTATCATTTGTTTGTTTGTCTGTTTGTCTATATGTCTGCCTGTCTCTTTGTCTGTTCATCTGTCTGTCTGTTTGCTTGACTGTGTTTAAGTACGCTTGCACGTTTTGTGTGCCAAAACTACATCCACGTGACTAAAAAGTATCTCGAACACAGCGTGTCGTACACACTTTACCATGATCTCACAGCGACAAAAGCACATAACAAAAGTTACGAGAGAGTCCAGACTAATCAATTCTTGGACGTTTAAGCCAATTTTTCGAGCACAACAAGGAAAAACGAAAATCTGTACGAAGGACAGCGTCCAGTTTCGCTATATGCCAGATCACTGGGTGTCCTAAGACTGATATTCAATAGCTTTCACAGCAAACATGTGCACTTTTTGTATTGTTGAATATTAGGTTTGTCCTCTGTTTCGAAGCCGTACAAAGGATGGGTTATCTAGCCATGAAATTACTTTTTCAACGCCAAAAAAAATCACCCTCTCCTATGATGTTTTAAATACGTCAATCCTATCCATCCTTGCTTTAACTGCCATTTTTTCAACATCCTAAAAAACAGTATTCTGATACGTTAAAAAAAATCCCTGACCATGGACCTTATAAGATTTGAATACTTTGATTTTAAGACAATCATATGTCCATTTTCTCACGTCGAAAGATATACCCACCATCACTGATTAGTTTGTATTTTTTAATATCAAGTATATCTGATTCAGACGCTTCTTTGCAAGGACATTTAGCTAGGTGCGAAACTAGCAACTTTGTTTGCCAAAAAGCACTATGTCATCTGCAAAGAGTAAAATAAGCTGTTAAATTGTATCAGGGATAAGTTGAATATTGTGTCGGCATTATCCGGTGACACCATTTACAAGTTTACTCATGAACAGAGAGAGTAGCAAAGGACTGGTGACTTCTTGCTTTGAACCTCTGTAGTTTGAAAATGCTTTGGCTATCTTAATCTAGAATTTTGCAACATCAACCATAGTTTTCTATGTGAAATTAAAATGAACGCCTTAGGGAAATCGATGGTGGTCAAACGTAAACTCTTAACCTTGAGCAAGTATTCTGTAATTCTTAACATTGAAAATAAAGAGAATATATGTGATACATTTTGCATGGCCTTTTCAAAAAAAACAACTTTAATTATTTCGTGACATTTCTTTGGTTTCCAACCATTTGGATAATGACTTTTGATGATATAATCACACGATTTGCCACATACATTCAAGAGTGCATTGCTTCTTCAGTTGTCTGCGTAAACCAGGAAACCTCTCCTGTACTACGGATGATGACAGACTGGTTCCAAGCTGTCAGGCATTAAAAGCATTATCATTTGGGTCAGGGCCATAGCGAAGGTATTAGCAGAACAGTCTAGGAATTTGTTTTTAGCTGACAGGTTTCGTTATGTGTCTGTGTTTTTTTCTTTTCTTTATTTGGAAAGATTTTGTTCAGCTCTCACTCGACAGACAAGAGAGAGAGAGAGAGAGAGAGAGAGAGAGAGAGAGAGAGAGAGAGAGAGAGAGAGAGGAGAGAGAGAGAGAGAGAGAGAGAGAGGAGAGAGGAGAGAGAGAGAGAGGTATGAATCAAAAACTGTATTAATAAAGGATTAAGATTGGGGCGTAGCCTAGTTTTTCAGTCTGTCCTCGCTACTTTATTATCGTGTTCTTTTGAAACACAAAATCATGCAAGAGGGCGACACTAACAATCAAATCACCACACCACCACTACCTCTACCACTACCACCACCACCAACAATAACACCGACGACGACGACGACGTAGACGACGATGACGCCGACGACAACAACAACAAAGACGACAACAAGAAGATTACAACAACAACAAAGTAGTAATAATTATAAAGTTCTTGATGATGATGATGATGATGATGATGATGATGATGATGAAGATGAGATGATGATGACGACGACGACGACGACGATGATGATGATGATGATGATGATGATGATGATGATGATGATGATGATGATGATGATGATGACGATCACGATGACGATGATTATGATGATATCTTAAAACCTTCTGATGTATTTTCCTACATTAAATAACAATAATAAAAAGAAGAGTCACCTTATGAAGAACGAAAAGGAGACAAACAAAATACACGAAAGGACTATAACAACATAGTAGGAATCAAAATGCAGAAACCTAACATACTTGTTCTTAAGAAGTCTTATATTGCTCTTTTTGTACAGATAAAGTTTTGATTTTTTTCTTGAATATGCGTATCTGGTTCTGAAGGTTAAAACGTTGGAGTCTTTCTGTTTTCGTTTATTTCAGCAGGCCTGTTGTTATTGCCTAATGACACTTTCAGCATCATTCATAAAAATATAGATGTATTCATTTCTGACTGGCTTTATATTATCTAAACAAAGTAAATGTATGATTTGAAATCATCATCTTAGATTAGTCAGATCTGTTGGGATCATCAAAACTAAACCACATTTCTAATTTACCAATTTACGATTTATACGCGTAAAAAGATATTTATGTCAAAACACTGCTGAAAATAATTCCCTGAATTAACCCCGGCACTGAATATATCGAGCTTGTAAACACGTTAAAGGCGTGAATCATAAGAACAATGAAGTGCACGTATCATACATATTATAGCATTACAATGTAAACGTTGACGAGTCTCCTAAAGTCTTTGGACGCATTGTACAAAAGAAAACAAGTTCTTGCGCCGAAGATCGTTCGGATCTGCTAAAAGCGGTCGAGAGGTAGATCAATGTTGGCGTGACCATCCCTACAATAACTTACTTACGGATAGACAGACAGACAGACAGACAGAGAGACAGACAGACAGACAGAGAGAGAGAGAGAGAGAGAGAGAGAGAGAGAGAGAGAGAGAGGCAGACAGGCAGACAGACAGACAGACAGACAGACAGACAGAGGTAGAGACTGACAGAGAAAGAGAGAGAGAGAGAGAGAGAGAGAGAGAGAGAGACAGACAGACAGACAGACAGACAGACAGACAGACAGACAGAGGTAGAGACTGACAGAGAGAGAGAGAGAGAGAGAGAGAGAGAGAGAGAGAGAGGAGAGAGAGAGAGAGAGAGAGAGAGAGAGAGAGAGAGAGAGAGAGAGAGATGAATAACACAAGCTGGTAATACTGGCGTGTCTTCATAGACAGCAACCTGGCCCAGCAGTGTGATAGTGCTCCACAAGCTACCATTTCACGCCATCTCTACCTCAACACGCCCATTTGAAAAAGAAAAAAAAAAAAAACAAACAGATCAACAAAACACAACCTCCCATCCTGTCCAGGTCTTATTGGCTTCCTTGGTGTGTGTTCGCTTTGATTGTTGAATACGTTCTCATTTTCACTCTTAGTTATTTTTCTCTTTTCACACTCTGCGTAGAATTACATTTCAACTTTTACTCCTTCATTTCCTTACAACAAATCGACTTCCTCTAATAATGATCACTGTGCATCTCCGTTCAATATTTGCAGTGTTTTGTTGAACAAAAAAATCAGTCTTGCTCCTTTACATTTCAGTGCACGTACCATGCTAAGGTATCTACAAGAGTTGCTTTTAAATACTAGTTGAATCAGAACCAGATATTTGGGAGAAGGCGCGGGTGGGGTGCCGGGGGGGGGGGGGGGGGGGGGGGGGGGTCGGAGGGGTCACTCTGGTAACCAGTGTTTGTTTACAGCAGAATATTCACAAGTTAGTCTTTGTATGACCACTACAATGGCCCTCAAACTAGAGACGTGTCCTTCAGCTCTAAACAAAATTCATAACGCACTCTGTCTGTCTCCATCCAGACACTTCAACCCGTTTATTATGGTTTATAAAACCAAAACCTCGGCACCAACACATCAACGAACATGGAATGTTTTTTTTTTTTTTTTTTAATTTTCAATGATCTAGAGTTGAAACGTAAAATATTCAAGAAGTTCAGGAGTTTCTTTCGCTTCTGAGATGATTCTGGAATTCTAAAGAAATTTCCTGAATCATTATGTTGTCTGCGTATACGCTGTCTGGTAAAATGACGTCAGAAGGAATAAACACATCGAATGTAAAACACAAGCATGCACATCTGAACAAACAAGGTATGTTTCGTAAGCTCAGTCTAGTTATGACTTACAGGTATGCTCCATTTTGTGCCGCCAATACAGGTCTGGAATTCTATCTGGAGACATCATTAACTGTAGTAGGAAAAGTATTGTCTGGGCACATGTTGTAAATGACCCCATACAGTCTTCAGCAACAAAATCCCAGATGAGTGGGAGCTTTCGTAAATAACAAGTCCAAAGACAATGACAAAACAGACTTAAGTATCTTTAAAGGAAGACATGATATATATAAAATACAGCGACGTCGTCTTTTAGACTCATATGTTTAAGTGTTAGAGTTTTACCAAGAAATCCTAGGATAAATATGGTAAGAGCATCAACCAGTCAAGGCCTAATGCGTGCTGCCTGGTTCAGTGAAGAAGATAACTCCGAGCCAGTTGAAATGAGTTCTTTGCGTGTATGCAACATCGCATGCCATGAAAGGGATGGGGGGGAAGGAAAGCTGTGGAGAGGAAGGAGAAGGTAGTCTAGCCTATGCTCGGCTTCACTCAGAGGTGAGAAGGGCAAGCATACAGAGGCCAAGCAGTGATTTAAAGCAAGACCGTCTGTCGTCCAGTCAGCCTTCTGCCACCATTTGCTCCAGGATCGTCTTGTTCCAAATGATCCACACCAACTCACTGCTACGTCATGACCTGATTATGCTTGTCTATTTAAAGCTTTCATTTAACATTTCTCTACTTTTTAAAACACCGTGACACTTTTGCTTGATCCAGTAAAAAAAAAATACTAGTATGCTACAAAGTATAATACGTAGTATTCAAATTTATATCACCAGCCATCATTTTATTTAGTCAGAATATATGTGATCAAGTGCCCTTATCAGAATTACTTTAAACGACCTCATGCAACAAAAGGAGTGTATGATATTATTTGAAACAGCTGACAGCCTTCCACGGAGCAATAAATTATAACTGATCCCACAACGTCTAAGAAGCTGTTGATTCTATAAAGAGAAGAAAAAAACATTGTCGATAAATCTGATTGCAGATTTACACCCTCTACCACTGGGTGACACTTCCATACAGGCAGGCGATGACTGGGACGGTGTTGTCAACAGTTCTCAGCTACATTTCAATTCGCTGTTGCCTGTAGGCTAACTGCTGACAAAAGCCAACCTTAAAATTTACCACTGGCACATTTTTGTCATTGCAGTGACGACTTTTAAGCACACATTTACGTCAGCACCAACAAAAACTGAGTTGAAAAAATGTAAAATTAAGGTAATGAAACCTTACTCATGCATGCATATATTATGTGTCTTGGACTTGTTTGCTGATTTGTGTTGTAAGGTGACCAGAATATTACGTTATGAGTTGGTTCGGAGCCTTTCAGCGCACTGAATTTGAGTTTAACAGCCGTGGAGAGCTTTGTACTGAAAACATAACATAGAACTGTAAGCGTATGAGCATATACATAGGCCGGAACTTAACACTCATTTGAAGTAAGTGTATAGTGTATGATCATGTGTTTCATAATTAGTAGCATGACTTGTAATCAAAGGAACAATCATTTCAGAAAACAAATCGGATACTTGATCCCTCATCCCATCTCCTCCGTTGTTTAACCAGAACCAAACAACAATGAAAATAGAAAAGGGAACACTAGCAGAGGTAGGTAGCTCCACACACATTAATCCGTCCACTCATTCAAAATTCCCTCCCCCCCTCCCTACCCCTTCGTTCTGTTCCATCTCCTCTGAATACAAAAAAAACAACATAATTCTGCTGCACAAGGATTTCACTAGGATCATCAAAGAGCTGCACTTCCGCGCACGGAACATGTTACAACCTTTCGATGGATATTTTGATACGAGGAGGCGCGCGCGCGCGCGCACACACACACACACACACACACACACACACACACACACACTCACACACATACACACGCACACACACAAATCCCCCCCCCCCCTCTCTCTCTCTCTCCCCCTCCACAGAGACAGAGAGAGACAGACAGACAAAGCTCCCCCTCCATCTCCTACCAGCATACACGAACAAATGCAGAGAGAGAGAGAGAGAGAGAGAGAGAGAGAGAGAGAGAGAGAGAGAGAGTCCTTCCAATTCAATTCCAATTCATTTTCCGTTTACTTCTTTGAACTTCCATGTCCTCCACTGTTATATCCCAAAGGATGTTTCCTTGGGAATCCATTGTCGTCACTTTAACAGTAACGTCGGTGGAACACGGAATTCATGTGATGCTGAACACTGTACATCTGATGATCTTAACCCCCTGAGTTATCTCCGCCAGGGTTCGCAGGTGGACACCAAATCCATTATGAAAAGTGAATGTTGTTACTTGTCCAAAGATAGCAGTTGCTGTCAGAAGACTATAGAGATCAATGAGACCAGCACGGATTTCACGTGTGGCTGAACACTGTACGTCTGATGATTTTTCCATCCACGGTCAAGTCTGCCAAAGTTCCATATGGAACTGTCTTTTGATCATAAGGTCATGTTGTTACTGAAATATGAGTCGGACGACTGAAAAGATGAATAAGACCAACACAGACTTCAGGTATTGCTGAACACTGTACAACTGGTAATTCCCCCCATGACTCATGTCAGCCAGAGTTCCCTGTGGAGTGGCCGGCTCAGAACTGACAGTTCAAGTTCTAGGACCCCAAAGATAG
>JADBJO010002738.1:40000-42500 GCA_016801955.1 Conus betulinus
GGCGCGGGGCGCATAGCGTTGATGCGCGCACAACATGGATCTGGTTTTATTGTCGCTGTCTACCCAGACGACCTGATGTTTTATACGGGTCCCTCTGGGGCCTGGACCACAAAGCAACCCTCGCTTTTCATGGCAACCACCCCCGTCCTTTTCTCCCTTCCGCTCCTCCCTCCCTGTCTGTCTGTGTCTGTCTGTCTGTCTGTCTCTCTCTCTCTCTCTCTCTCTCTCTCTCTCTCTCTCTCTCTCTCTCTCTCTCTGCCTGCGTGTGTGTTTGTGTCTGCGTGCACGTGTGTGTGTGTGTGTGTGTGTGTGTGTGTGTGTGTATGCGCGCGCGCGCGCGCGCGCGCGCGCGTGTGTGTGTGTGTGTGTGTGTGTGTGTGTGTGTGTGTGTGTGTGTGCGCGCGCGCGCGTGTGTGTGTGTGTGTGTGTGTTCTTATCTCCCTGGCTGTTGTAATTGTGTATGACATTTTAATACAGATGAGGTGTTGGGTATGTGCTTGATCGTGGTTTCTAAATGATTTGATCTAAAAGGGAGAATTTGAAAAACTGGCTTGTAGAAAAATATAAACAGTGTGATAACCGCCTGCGCGCGCGCGTATATGTGTGTAGATGGGCAAATGAAACAAACTGCAGCGTTACCGGAACACGACGAAAAAGCGGAAGCGCACACAAAACAAAGTGTGAAGTAACGCAGCTTTAATGCACGACACAAAACAAGACAAGAAATTTTTCGGCAATAAGCCTTCCTCAGCGACAAACAATAAAAACAGTACAGACAATAACATGCGCAATACTCCCCTTGTGAAGCCAAAGTGGTGAATGGCGAGAGAGAGAGAGAGTATTGAGCATGTTATTGTCTGTACTGTTTTTTATTGTTTTGTCGCTGAGGAAGGCTTATTGTCGAAAAAATTTCTTGTCTTGTTTTGTGTCGTGCTTTAAAACTGTGTTACTTCACACTTTGTTCTGTGTACTCTTCCGCTTTTTCGTTGTGTGTAGATGGTTTTTGTGTAATCATCTGACGGCAAACAAGTTTCTTGCGTTCAAATTAGTGAAAAGTCTGATTAAAACAGTTACTGGTCTGGTGTTATAATTTACATATATTACACTATATTTGTCCGGCAACTTCTTTTGTGTTAAAATTTGAGCAGATGAATTTCATTTATCTCCTTGTCCTGAAAAAGGGGGACCAAAGGAAAAAAAAAATATTTTGAACATGTATGCTTGTGTGCGCGACTGCATGCTCATGTGCCTGTATCCATGCGGGGATTCACATTGCAAACAGCCACAGTCATATATGGTGTTAGGAAACATCGATGGCTGCAGCGGCATTACAGACTGACTCTGCGATGCTGCCAGGATCATGCTGCACCCAGGACAACATGAATCTGGTTTTAGTGTCGCTGTCCGTCTAGACGCCCACGATGTCTGTCCGAGTTTCCCTTGGGGTTTCGGCCTCTGAAGATAAGGGGCGTGCCGGAAAGTGCTGCCCTTTTCCTGAAACGATGATAAAGCTTTGTTGTGGTGCACGGGACATGACTGCTCGAGAAAGCGTGCGTGTGTGCGTGCGTGCGTACGTGTGAGTGTGTGTGTGTGTGTGTGTGTGTGTGTGTGTGTGTGTGTGTGTGTGTGTGTGTGTGTGTATGTGCGTGTGTGTGTGTGTGTGTGTGTGTGTGTGTGTGTGTGTGTGTGTGTGTGTGTGTGTGTACAGGTGGGTGTGTGGGTGCGTGCGTACGTGTCTGTATGTATGTGTGTGTGTGTTTCTGCCACGGAATCTTACACAGCACGAACAATTTTCAACCACTGTTTCCAGCCACCACTTACATTCTAAACAATGTTTACATGCTAAACAATTCTTGCATGCAAGGCTTATGTCAGCTGTATTCAAAGCAGAGCTTTGTTAAATCTCTTTTCATAAAAGTATATCTGAATCAAAACTGAATTTAAAAAATACAAGCCACCTTCATGTCAGTTTCCCTAAACTGAAGATAGACAGAAATAAAAGATCTATTGTTCATTACTCCATATATGCAAACGAACATGGCGCGATCATATTCTTTTTGTAGTGAACACCAAACACCAGCATAGGAAATTCTAGCACACAGTTTTGAATACCAAACATCAGGGCAGCAAACTCCAACATGCTGAGCTCTCTCTTTCTCTCTCTCTCTCTCTCTCTCTCTCTCTCTCTCTCTCTCTCTCTCTCTCTCTCTCTCTCTCTTGATTTTATTTTCCCACTGTTGTCCGCAAAAGCCAGTGCTACATCTTGCCGAAGATTTATTGCAGGCTCAGTATCCCCTGTATTCCCGAAGAACTTGCAAGGCCCTTGCTTCGCAAAGTTGTTCATGACCTTTGCCCATTCATCATTCCTTTACTTCATTCCTTTCCTTGTCAGAGAGAGACAGAGAGAGAGAGAGAGAGAGAGAGAGAGAGAGAGAGAGAGAGGAGAGAGAGAGAGAGAGAGAGAGAGAGAGAGAGAGAGAGGGGCGGAGGGGGGAGGGGG
>JADBJO010002738.1:52500-57500 GCA_016801955.1 Conus betulinus
ACACCAGACTCCGTTCACGTCTCTAGATATATGCCATTGTCAAACAGTGTATCGCACAGTTTTACAAAGAATTCAGTGACTCCATTCCCAGTTGTTTTTAGCATTTCCCAAACTATTCCGTTTGGCCTAGCGGCTTTATTATTCTATAATCTACGTACTGCTAATATAACTTTTTTTTTTAAACACATCACTTCACTGAACTTTTCTCTCGTTGTTCATTTACATCATCGCATGCATATCACATTTTGTTCTAAACACTTGTCTCCTCTTTGAGCAAGTTTTTGAAGTGCTTAAACCAGTCACCAATCATTCAGTTCTTGTGCGGTTTGTTTCTTTTGCTGTACATTTCTTTAAATTGTCCCAGACCTCCTGCTCATGTGCAGAGGCAATTGACTTTTCAGTTAAGAACTGTGTCTGTTACCAGCCGCCGTGGCGAAGTGGTTTGCGTCGCGGACTCCGGCTGGGAGGTCGTTGGTTCGAATCCCATCAGAAGTCATGTGGGTTTTTCTACCCCGACCGGCTCCTACCACGAGTTGAGTTTGCTGCGGACTCAGTTGGGAAGACTGGGACCACGCAGTCGAGTTTCATCCGCTTAACTGATGCGTTTCTGAGAGTGTTGCTCAAATTTCCTGACCATCACTGCAGGTGCCTGTATCTCTCGGGCCTGTTTGACGCCAGGATACATTATGAAAGGAGCGTAGAATACAGCCCTGTCATGTAGTCTCAGACCGAAATGGAAATCCGTAGCATCATCTTAATCATCCCCATTCTCTTCGACCAGCATAAAATGTCTCAAATTCTGTAGCCTTCATGCCCTGCTCTCATGGTGACCTCAGTTTTGATGTCCTCACAACATCTTTGGTCTTAGTTTGTTCCGTCGGGGTCACCGGTATCGGCGAGTCCATTGCTCCTGTCGTTGGACGGACGTGGTGGCGCCCTCCGGAGGGAGAGCTCACTCACGCCGTTCCGCGACTAAGCAATTATTGTCGTCAGTAGGGGGGCTTAATACGTGGTGTCCTGCGTATGTTAGATCAGAACAGGCGCCACTGAACACCACCGAAGAGACTGGGCAGCAGTGCAGTGTGTCCTCCGGTGGGTTGCCTCTTAACGACTTGACATTGACTGCTCCCTGTGGATTGCCGGTGCCGGGGCTGCGGCGGGGCCGACCGGGCTGTGGCTGTGGACGGGGTGTCGGAATGAGCGGCGTGGGTGCACTGCCTCTGAGGTGGCGCAGAGGTTGGGACAAAAAAAAAAAAAAAAAAAAAAAAAAAGAAAAAAAAAAAAAAAAAGAACTCTGTTCGTTTTCTTTTTCTTAACAGATCTTTATATTCTCTTCTTGCTCTGCGATAGGCATCAATGTCTGCTTGTTCTGTGGAACTTTAAAATGTTTTCAGTATTGTCTTTGCATTTGCTTTACTATCTTAACATTCCTCATCGTACAATCGCTGTTTAAGTCGGTTGCATTGATTTTCTTTCATACAGCCTCCATTACCCATTACATACATCCAAGGCATCCTTACAATTATGACTGATCAGATCAGTAGCATGATCGGGCAATATTAATCCTTCTGGGAAATAAAGTGCACGAGCACATGACTGTTCTAGATCACAGTTCCATACTAATTTTTCAATTAATGCTGAACAATTAAGTAGTGGGGAAAACAAGTGCAGGTTAACAATTCTTCCATCATTATAGTAATGACTTGGCAAAGACTTGAAATTTAACCAAAAAAAGGGGGGATGCGGGGTTGTTGAATATGAAGAAACTCTTTTTTTTTTTTTTTTATCAGTATTTGCACAACAAACGTTTTTTTTTTTTCTAAGTAAACTTGACATGTAGTTCCACAGGTCAATGATCTGATTCTAATTCTTCCTCAAACCATTACTTTGCAAGAAGAAACAACGAAGGAAAAATCCTTACACAGAAAAACTAATTGTTAATATTATTGCCTGAATCAGATAATTCTTCTATCAGCCCATTGAAACGTTACTTGTCCAGAGATGATGCTTGTGTTCCATCATATTTTTGTCATGGGCTGCAGAAAACTACAGACCTCACATGCTTGTCTTCGACTTGGTATGAGCAACCTTAACCACAATCTTATCGTCGTCATCTTTTGCTAAATCCTTCATGTTCTTGTGGGTACCCTACGGAAACTGCCGAACACTTTTTACTGCATTGCCCTCGGTTTGCCAACATTAGATTTATTACAATTTCCTCCCTCCCCGCAAATTACCAGAACATTAATACACGTCTTTCAGGCTGCAGTACCCTAACAATTAAAGAACATGTACATCTGTTCTCTGTAGTTCATGACTTTTTGCTCAAGAGCGACAGGATTAAGGAACTAAAAAGAAAAAAAAGGAAAGGGAAAAGTAAAATTAAATAAATAACGACGCTCAAGATCTCGCCATATGTAATATGCTTGTCGGTATAGCGCCCGCTATTCGCCACCGTGACAGTAACATATTCTTCCGAGACATCCTCTCTCTCTCTCTCTCTCTCTCTCTCTCTCTCTCTCTCTCTCTCTCTCTTTTTTTTTTTTTTTTCTTTATCACACATTGTCCATTCGCTTCCTAATTTATGCTCATTATAATAACTGTATCTACTTCACTGACTCATTGTTGTGACCTCCTAAGCAGGTGACACTTCAATTAAAGCTTTGCTTTTGTGTTTCCTGCTCTGTATTGATTGTATTTGTCGGTGTTTGCTGAAACTAAAGCTTTGTTTAAAACAAAATCAGATAAATAAGTATGATTTCCATCAAAATCTCCATCGCATAAACCATTAAGGATGCATAAGCCAAGACACAAGTCCAAATATTTAAAAGATTTTCCATAGCATATCAAGTAATCTGCCTGAGGATGCAAAACGACTTCCAATGTTAACACCATAATCGTCACAAGGGGGGTGGGGGGGGGGGGGGAAAAGAGAGAAAGAGAGACAGAGACAGAGAGAGAGAGACAGAGAGAGAGAGAGAGAGAGAGAGAGAGAGAGAGACAGACAGACAGACAGACAGACGGACAGACAGACAGACAGACAAATAAAATGATGTACTCAAAGACATCTAAAAGATGTAAGATGATTTCAAAGAACGACGTGTTAAATCTTCTTTACCTGTTAGAAAGACTCCTTTAACAGCTAACAATGAGAAGCTTCGTTTCAAGAAATAAGGAAACATCCACGATATCACTGCTCAAAACGCTTCTCACGAAACAAATATGGTATCCAATATCTGAACTAATCTTCCCTGAAATATCGCAGAGTATCTACTCAAGAACTATTGAAGCTTTTACAAAGATCCCCGTTATTTCAGGACATTACAAAAGATACGAATTAAGAAAGAAGAGAAGAAGAAAGAAAGAAAGAAAGAAAGAAAGAAAGAAAAAAGAAACACAGAAAAAAAAAAAAAAAAAAACACAGAAAGAAAAGGAAGAACAGAAAGAAACATATAAAAAAGAAAGAAAGAAAAAGAAACAAACATGCCAGCAAACAAATAAAGAGAAAGCAAGAAGGCACAAAGTTAATGCGCTTGAAGGTTTACGTCCAAGGAGAAATCAGAGCAGCTCTTTTACGATGGGTTAGCATCAGACAGTTGCCCAGTATCTGTCCACACTCTTGGAATTCACCCACTTTGTGAGTGGAGTGGTGGCTTCAATACCTTCGGAAAAATAGGAACCTTACGCAAATGCCACAGAGCCTGACCTAGTGGAAGGATGAGGACGGCCCTGAAATCACCTCTGACAGTTTCTACAGAGGCGGGGCGTTCCTCCCCGTACAGACAATGTTTGCCAAAGGGCGTGGGGGTCTGATACAGCGGAGAAGGGAAGATGGCCAGGGACGGAGGGAGGAACAAAGGAAGAAAGCAGGAAGGCTGGGTGGGTAGGGTGGCGTTGGTGTAGGGGAAGGTGGGCTGACAAATTTGACTGAGGAAGGTATAGGCAGGGAGTTGATGATAGAGTGGATGTTTGGAAAAGATGGTGATTCCGCGGGGGGAAATGGCTGGGAAGAAATATACAACTTTCTTAAAATGGAGTTTCGTGTGGAACCAGGTTTTTTTTTTGGTTTTTTTTGGGCATCGGAAGTGTGTGTGGGCGAGGGGGAAGAATGAGGGGGGGAGCGCGAGTCTGTGTGTGTGTGTGTGTGTGTGTGTGTGTGTGTGTGTGTGTGTGTGTGTGTGTGTGTGTGTGTGTGTGTGTGTGTGTGTTGTGAACTGTGATTGTGTCCATGTTACAGCTAATGAGATTAACCTTCAGGGCATCCTTCCTCATACTAGATGAGGGATCTGTCTCGATCACACTACCCCTGTTTCAGCCGGCAGTACAGGGCCATTTAGGGGGTTTTTCTTCTTTCCTCCATGCTGACCATATATCCCATTTATTGCAACCGACTCTTAAAGAACACAAAATCAACGCTGGGAAGTCCACACAATTGCAAAACCCTGAAAAATAATACTTTTTCTCGCTGCTTGACGTTGCCGATCTCGCACAGAAATGTTTGGTCCACTCCCTCTATCTATCGTAAGTGTCGATAGTTGCTAGTCTAGGTCTGACAAAAAATACATCAGAAACTCGGGACACTACACTGTACTTGGCAGGAGACGGAGAGTCTGATGCTATGATTTCCCCACTTAGCCAGCCTGGTGAAGACTGCGGTTCGCCGCGTTCTCTGAGACTACAGATCTGTTGCAGCTTACAAAGCTGCCGACATTAACGGAGCTTGTCTATAGCGCGCTGATCTCTCTATGGTTAATTACAACAAGTGATGGAGATTATGTTTTGGCAGCCTGTGATGGCACAGTTTGAAACACACATAGCCCACAGTTATCCTCTTTTATCGAAGCTTGATTCTCTGTCGCAGTTCCTACCACAAAAGTTTCAGATGATGAATATCACTGAAGAATGTAGCGATGGGGGTGGACAGGTGAGGGTTGGAGATTGTCGACATTCATGTATATGCGTTGTTGTTTTTAGTGGTAAGGTTTGTTAGCGTAACGCCA
>JADBJO010002738.1:85000-87500 GCA_016801955.1 Conus betulinus
CCACTCCTTTCCTCAGTATATGACACGATCGCCTTTCATCTGGCTCCAGTTTGACCTTCCCCACGCTGTGTCCCAGTAGCCCGACAGCACTGATGGAGGGCTTAGCACGAAAACGTCTGACCTGTCCCGTTTGCTAGAGCACTGTCCCTTACCCCCTCCTTTTCCCCAGAGGCGATGTTTATGTTTTCTATTTCGGAACGCTAGTGTGTGCATTTCTTCGCTTTCTGTTCTTGCTCTTCTTTTATTTTATTTTCTCTCCTGCTCTCTTGATTCCTTTTTCTTTATTTCCTATCGTTCCTTTCCCTTATTCTTTCTTTTTTTTTTCATCGTTTGTTTTCCTTTCATCTACTACTTTTTTTCTCTTTTATCTTTCTTCATTTTCTTTCTTTCTTTCTTTCCATATTTTTTTTCCGTCCTTCATTTTCCTCTCCTCTTTTTCCATCTTTTTATATCTCTCCTTTTCTTCTTTTCTCTTCCCCTTTTCCAACCTGTCTTTCCTCTCTTCTTTTTTTTCTGTCCTCCTTTCTTCCTTTCTGCCTCCATCTGCACCTGTGCTTCCATTTTCTCATCATTTCTGTCTCTCACTTTTCTATTCTTTGTTTTATTTGCACTTATCTTTTTATGCTCACTTTCTTTCTACTGGTTCTTTTTTTTTTTAAAAGGTTTTTGCGTCATTTTCTTTCCTCCTTTGTTTATTTCTTTCATTTTTCCTCTTCTTCTTGTCTTCACATTTCTTTTCTTTCTGCCTTTCTTTCTTATTTATTTTTTTTCTTTTGTTTCACTTTTTCAGCTGCCTTTTAGAACAAGTTGAAATAGACATGTTTCTTGAGGCCTAACTGGTCAACACAGACTTTCAATGATATCCCTCTGATCTTGAAGTTTCTGTGCCCGTTAATCCCATTGTCGTTACTTTGCATGTAGTGAAGCAAATCTGGTATGGAAGAGTGGTGAGAGTTCAAGCAAGTGAGATCAAATCTGGGGATGTTTCTGATGCCTTAGGGGTGAGACAGAGGTGCAGCAGTGGTGGAGATCGTGAATGGGTGGTTGTAAGTAAAGAAAATGAAAACAATTACTAAGGAGTGGATATTCCAGTGTTCAACACAGGCGGATATTGAACTTTGGGCAGAAAGCTCGATAAGTCTTCCTTTTTCTTTCTTCAAATTCACACAGGAAACTCACTTTGCTTCGAAAGTGCACGTGCACGTTGTTCTTGGTGTCTTTGTTTCTTCGCCATGCTTTCGTTGTTCCCTTTTGTCTGTCTTTCTTTAATTCTTTCCTTTTTCCTTTCTCCCTTTCTTTCATTCTTCAGTTTTTCATTTCTTCGTTGTATACTCAATCCACCCCCCCCCCCCCCCCCCCCCCCCCCCCCCCCCCCCCCCAGCCTCACATTGTTTCACTTTCTTTCCTTCTTTCTTTGTACCTTCCTTTTTACGTTTCTCTTGTTTGGTCAGCCTTCTTTGCCTTTTTTTTCTATTATTCTTCATACATAATTTTCTTGTTGATCTTTATTGTTTTTTTGTTCTCTTTTCCCCTCTCTTGCTCATTCCCTTTTTGTTCCCTTCTTCCATTCTGATTTGCTGTGCACTGCATCTAAATTTTTTTGTCTTAAATCCGCGGACGTGTTTCATTATTGACAGAAATGGTAGAAACCTCTTTATTCGCTTTTTTTTTTTCTTTCTTTGTGTCTTTCTTTCTGCTCTTAACTTCGTTCAGTTTGCACTTCATTGACTCTTTGGGCTTTCTACCCGATTTAGCTTGTATGTATTTATCTTCTCCAGAAGCAGCATATTTGTCTCGTTTATTCATTCATTTATTTATTCATTTGATTCTCCTCTCTCTCTCTCTCTCTCTCTCTCTCTCTCTCTCTCTCTCTCTCTCTCTCTCTCTCTCTTACTTTGTTCCTTCCCTGCTTCGGTCTGTGATCGTTTCACTGCTTTCATGCTGTTTAGCGTTTTCATTCCCACGTTATATCATCAGTTACATTTTTCCCCCCCCTCCCCCCCCCCCCACCCCCTCATCCCCCCATCTCAGTTCATGAAATTATTGTGGGGCGCTGCTCGTTGATTTTTCTAAGATTTTGGATGCCAATGACCACAAATTATTTTGCAGAAATGTATCGTTTAGCAGCATAAGGGAGGACACTCTCTAAGTGATGAAATTATTACTAGATACTCGTCTCAGCACTAGCTGTCTTGTACCCTATGTATCCAGCATTGCAACGCCGGGATTTTGTATTTGACCCTTCGTATTTTCAGTATATGTCTCCCTTTGCTGAATGAGGATCCATCTGTAATTTCTTCTGATGACAACTATCGCCACACAAACAGTTCTAATTACGTTCACATCATTACAAAAGAACGTTGACATGTGATCACCTCGATGTACATGGCATATTGCTGAATCCTCGTAAAACAAAACTTAAAACTGTAATAACATCAAAAAGATGACCACACAGTTTCCTTGTGCTTTCATCAATAGTGAAACAGAAAAAGGTGGTGAT
>JADBJO010002738.1:92500-97500 GCA_016801955.1 Conus betulinus
CTATTCTTTCGTTTGTTCCACTCTCCCTTTTCTTAATGCTTTCTATTTTCCTATCATTTGTTTCTAGTGATGGTTTTTTTTTCTCCCCCCCCCCCCCCCCCCCCCCCCCCCCCCCCCCCCCCCCCCCCCCCCCCCGTTTTTTGTGTGGGGTTTTTTTTTTTTGGTTATTCTTCCTCTCTTTGTCTTCACCATTTTTTTTCTTATTGCCTTTCTCCCTGTATTTCTGTCTTTCGTTCTGATTTTTCAGTTGCCGTTTATATTATATTATGTTGAAACGGATACTTCAGTTCCCAAGTCGTGTTTCATCAACACAAGCCTTCATTGATTCCCCTCTAATCTTGACATTTCCGTGCTGATTAATCCCGTTGTTGTAACTTCGCATGCGATAACCTAAATCTGGGAATGTAAGAGTGGCGAGAGTTCAAATTCTGGAAGTCAGAGATGGGAGTACTTTTGATGCTTTGGAGAGTAGGGCAGGCGGCAGAGCGAGCGTGGAGGTGGGGAACGAGTGGTTGTAGGTAAGAAATGGAAAACAATTACTAAGAAGTGGTGATTCCGTGATTTAATTTCCCGCAAGAAGCTCAAGGAGTCTGTCTTTCCTTTCTTCAAATCCACACAGGACGTTTCAACTTGCTTTTAATGTGTACAGGCGTGTTGTTCTTTGTGTCGATGTTCCTTTCGTCTTCCTTTCATTGTTTTCTTATGTCTGCCTTTCTCTATTTCTCATTTTTCATTTTTCGTCTTTTTTTTTCTTTCATTCTGAAGTTATCCCCTCTCTTTTTCTTTATTGCTTTCTTTCTTTCTTTTCTCTTCTCTCTTCTTTCTTTCTTTCTTTCTTCCTTTCTTCTTCCCTCGTCTTTCTTCTTCTTCTCCCCTTTCTTTCTCGTTTCGTTTACGTTTTTCTTTCTTTCTCTTGTTTTTGCTTTCTTCATTTTTTTAAAAAAATTCTAGCTATATTTCTTGTTAGTTTTCCCGTTCTCCGTTCTCTTTTCTTTTTTTCCTTTCTTTCTTCTCTTCCGAATTGCTCTCCACTGCATCTAAGCTATTTTTTTCGGCTTGAGTCAGCGGACGTGTTTCATTATCGACAGAAAAACGGTGAAAACCAGTTTATTTTGTTTCCTTTTCTTTTCCTTCCTTTCTTTCTTTCTTTCTTTCTTTTCTTTCTTTCTTTCTTTATTTATTTTTCCGCTTTTAAACCTTCCGTTTGAACTCAATTGACTCTTTGGGCTTTTTTACCCAGTTTAACTTGTACTTTTTGATCTTGTCCAGAAGTAGCATGTTCATTTTCTTTATTTATTTGCTTATTTGATCTCTCTCTCTCTCTCTCCTCTCTCTCTCTCTCTCTCTCTCTCTCTCTCTCTCTCTCTCTCTCTCTCTCTCTCTTACCTGTTCCTGCAGTCACTCCCGCATAACTGTAAGTTTCCCATTAAAAAAAAAAAAAGCTGCTTTGCCTTCTTTGCTGTGGCTATTATGTTCATTTGTCGTCGGGGGTCAGATCATCTGCTGTTCTTATCCCCCTTCCTCTCTAACTTTCCCCTGAACCCTCTGTCTCTGATCAACACCATTTTATCTTTCCACCGTTTAAACTTGATAATCACTGTTTTGGTTTCCCTCTCTTTTTCTCTTCCCACTCTATGTGCCTGAACTATGTCCTCTTCTATCCACTCCCTGATCCCATCTACACGTTCAATGCCTCACACACTACCTTCGCACAGGCATCATAATCCTCTCTTTCGCCATTCACAACAGGGACAACCATACATACGGAGGTTATTTCGACGTGAGAATTTCTTCACTCTGTCAATCTCATCATGCATTCTATTCACTTCTTTCAGCCCATGTATAACAGCACACGTTCTAACACATTCCTCTCTACCTTCCGTGGCATCTGCGTATAAATCACTCAGATCAGACGAAATGTCATCAACTCTGCCATGCAGTCTAGTGTTCTTACTCTCTAAGTATCTAAATTAATCACAGAGTTCATTAATTGCTTCACATTTTTTCTGACATCTTGCTTAAGTCACTTCTAATGTCACTCAATTCATCTCTGCTGGTCTTGTTCTGTTGTGCTTGCTCCTCTCTCTGTTGACTGAATTGTCTATTTTGTTCATCAAATTGTGATTGAAGCTGCTGAGATTGGAGTTGGATAGCTGCCAGAATTTCTGATACTGCCCTTGAAGTAAACTGGTTGTCTCCTTCAACTGTCAACAAGTCCGACCCAGTTTTCTCACACTTTTCCGTGCGTTCCACGTGTTGCCTGTCAACTGGCCCTTGGGTTTACCTCGACGTCGTGACTTATGTAGTCAAGTGGAAATTATTTATTTCAGAGAATATAAGTGCCTGTTTATGGCGCTTGTATAAATGATTATGTTATTAAGAAAATTACAGTTATTTTGAATGACGAAAAAAGTACGTAATTTTCCTTTTCTACTACATGGGTTCGAGTCCAAACATTAATATTTACGTTATCAGTTATACATTTTTGTTTATTTGCATTACTTTTTTCGACGCTGCAAGTATTCATGTACACTCCCTTGACATAAAGGCTATATATAGGCCATTGTCAACAACAACAAAAAATCTGTAGTGTCTGAAGCGTCTCTCTCTCTCTCTCTCTCCTCTCTCTCTCTCTCTCTCTCTCTCTCTCTCTCCAAAGCTCTCTCTCTCTAAACCCCCCCTCTCTCTTCTCTCTCTTCTTACGGGTTTCTTCTCAGCTTCTTACGGGTTTTCAAAGCTTTTATAAAAGATTTTTTATATCATTAGTTACACTCTCTCTGCTGTCTTTCTTTCCCCCTCTATACATATTGTGGGTCTTTGCCTGTTAGTTTTTCATATTAATTACCACAAAATTTGTTTGTAGAAATCTACTGTCGTACAGCATAATCGAAAACACTCTCTAACTGATAAAATCATTCCCAGATAAACGTCACCAAACTGTACTAACACCAGTTTGTCGTCTACGCTCTACCTATCCAACGTGACATTGTCAGGGGTTTTATAGTTAGCTTCACGTGTTTTTATAATAAGGATTCATGTGTAGTTTCCTCTGATGCTAACGAGCGCTACACAGCGACAGGTGTGTGTTTACATGATTACAACAGAATGTTGACATCTTTCGTGATCTGCGCAGTGCGTACGACATGTCACTGAGACGTAGTAAGTCAAATCTTCATCCCATAACAAAACCACAAAGAAGATGACTATACAGTTTCCTTGTGCTTTTATCAGTAATTAAACAGAAAAATGACGGCGATTGTTATCCAGATCTGGATATGCGTATATACACACATACATACATGCATGCATGCATACAGGCATACATACATACATACATACATACATACATACATACATACACACACACATACAGACAGACATATGACGGAGAGACATACCGATAGGCAGACAGATAGATAGATAGATAGACACAGACAGACAGACGGACGGACGGACGGACGGACAGACAGACAGACGGACGGACGGACAGACAGACAGACAGACAGACGCACGCACAGACAGACGCACGCACAGACAGACGCACGCACGTACGCACGCACGTACGCACGCACACACGCACACACACACACACACACACACACACACACACACACACACACACACACACACACACACACACACACACACACAGAGAAGCTGCCAGGAGAACAAAACTCGAACAAGCCAGTGGCAGAATCTAGTCCTTTGAAGCTGCCATTAAACTGAAGCAACAGGGTCAGCCAAAATGGTTCCGCGTTCCCAATTAGCCTTAATTGGAGAGACACTTAGATTGCGTGCGGCTGTCGGCCATGTTAAAAGTCAGCTGTAATTGACCCTTCACCGATCACTCCAAAGGAAAGGTAGTCGAAGAGCGAACGACCGTTCTGCAATGAAGATAGTGAAGACGTTCCGTCCCACAGGATTTGACGGATTCTTTCAGTACGGCCATTTGTGACCGTACGTTTCAGGTAGTCCTGAGCTTCAATGTCACTATCACATTGATTACAGCGGGACGATCCTGTAGTCAAAGGGTTGGACCATTTGCCTGCTAAGCTGATGGTCGCGAGTTCGAATTAGTCGTGGGGTGGGGGTATCTTATAGGTTAACTACCATGTCTGTTCATCCAGCAGTAGATGGATACCTGATTCAGGGAAGGCGACAGGTGGCAGAAAGATAGAGATCGCTCCTTTCATCATGCGATGCCCAAGAACCGAGAACGTTTGATAGTTCACTGCCTTAACGGCCAGTAGGCTACGGACCTTTCACATCATTTTCAACATTTAACTGCAGCCTAGCTGATTACGCAGGACCAATTGGGAGCGTCCACCATGTTTGAGAAAGTTTAGGCAAGAAAAGAGACGAACACAAGGTTTACTACCACGGTATATTATGCACATGATACAAGTTCATCATATCATAGCAGATTGTCTGGCATCCTTACAGCAAGTAAAAATAAACCGCGTGGACGACAGCAGCCATTCTCCTTTACTCGTCACACAGATTAAGAAAATCAACACGAAAGCAAAACCAGTGGGGGGGGGGGGGGGGGGGGGGGGGGTTCACGAAAATACCTAAAAACGCTAATGCTATGTATTGGCCTAACAGATACAGTGAACTGAGCTGTACAATCTGGACGCTCTTGAATGTCTAGTTGCAGATCACACCCAAAATTTCGATACATAATAACTTGTAAAGGGAGAGAGAGAGAGAGAGAGAGAGAGAGAGAGAGAGAGAGAGACAGACAGACAGACAGATAGACAGACAGACAGACAGACAGAGACAGAGACAGGCAGAGAGACAGACAGACAGACAGGCAGACAGGCAGCAGGCAGACAGACAGACAGACAGACATACAGGCAGACAGACAGACAGAGTTTCTAGAACACAAAGTAGTAAACAGATCACGAAGAAAGGGGAAAATGTAGTCCACTGCAATAACCAAAACAGCAGAAAAAAAATGGCAAAAGTAGGAGAAAAAAAAAAAAGATAGCAAAACAGGG
>JADBJO010002738.1:105000-107500 GCA_016801955.1 Conus betulinus
TATACGAATTTGGCTTGGGTTACTGTAACAGCTGGGATGTGTTGGTGAAATGCAATGTACCTGAGTGAATGGATTGAATGCTTTGCTTTACTTGTAGTAATGATGGGATTATTTGTTTGTTTGACCCCCCCCCCCCCCCCCCCCCCCCCCAAAAAAAAAAAAAAAGAGAGAGAGAGAGAGAGAGAAGAAAAAAAAAAAAGAAAAAAAAAAAAAGACTGATGAACGAAGTTGTTTTGAAACACTGCCTTTCTTACATTACGCACCTACATTCTGGAGTGGCACACGCTACAAATCAAACTAATTCTATGCACAGACGGGCAGCGAAGCTGATTCTGCGCGACATCTCTTCATCAGCCCAAAACTAGCCCCAATAAAATGATTGTTTATGTTCAAAGTCCATAAGTCCATAAGAGCATTGTGTGCTGCACCATAATTATCTGGCTCCATTTGTACAATGGACTACAAACTGTTGTCAGTCCAGTAACTACATGTACGTTTTAACACGGGTATTCCACTACTTCATTCACATCCAGCTTTTCATGTGTGTGTGTGTGTGTGTGTGTGTGGTGTGTGTGTGTGTGTGTGTGTGTGTGTGTGTGTGTGTGTGTGTGTGTGTCTGTGTGTCTCTGTGTGTGTGTGTGTGTGTGTGTGTGTGTGTTGTGTGTGTGGGGGGGGGGGGGGGGTTGTGTTTGACCATCAGTCTTACAAATCGGTCTCGCATTAACTTCTGCTTGTGGGAACAAGTATCACAGTGTGACTGCATTTCTGAATACACTATAGTACATATTTCTCTCTCTCTCTCTCTCTCTCTCTCTCTCTCTCTCTCTCTCTCTCTCTCTCTCTCTCTCTCTCTCTCTCTCTCTCTCTCCCCCTCTCTCCCCCCGAAATAATTCAAAACGGTAAGCATGGTTCAATGTTTACGATTGATTATTTTGAACACTTTATTTCATTATTAGCAGATGATGTTGTACTGTTATCAGAAACAATCACTGGTTTGCAAACACAGTTAAACAGTCTGCAACGCGCAGCTTTTTCTCTTGATTTGAAAGTGAATTTAAGCAAAAGCGACATAATTGTGTTTAGAAAGGTGGCTGCTTAGCAGCAAGAGAAAATTGGACATATGATCATGCTGTGATGCCTGTCGTAAATGCTTTTAAATACTTAGGTATACTGTTTTCCACAAAGCTCAGTTTCACACTGGCATGTAATGACATGATAAGTAAAGCAAAGAAAGCTCAGTTCTGCATTGTGAGAAAACTGTATATTTTGAAAAGAACACTAAATTTATTTATTGTTGAAGTTATTTGATTCACACGTTCAACCCATTGCTCAGTACGGCGCAGAACTATGGGGACTAGATGATGCAGCCCGCCACTGTGAAAAAAGTGCACCTCTTTGCATTAAAGGAATTTTTAGGAGTTGAAATGCGAACACCCAATGACTTTGTCTATGGGAGAGCAATAGATATCCTATCTATTTTAAATTCTGTATTAAGATGTACCAATGACTTTGTCTATTGGGAGACCAATAGATATCCTATCTATTTAAATTCTGTATTAAGATGTATTCGATACTGGTTGAAATGAACACAGATTACCTCGGAAAAGCCTATATGATGTCATACGACCTATCTTACATGCAAGAGACAAAAGAAATTGGGTCTCAAATGTCCGTTGCAAATTATATCAATTTGTATATAGTTATGTTTGGTTAAACCAAGGCGTTCAAAATGATAGATCATTTCTTTGTGAATTTAAAGACAGATTGATTGCATGCATCTTGCAAGAATGGGACTTTCATGTCAAAAATAGCGATAGATTTACAATGTATCGGACATTTTGTTCGGTACACGACGTCAAACATTATCAGCAAATGGATTTAGGTAAACACTTGAAGTTGAGAATGACCAAATTTAGACTGAATTTCAGACATGACAGAACACCGGTATCGTTACAGTAAATATACTGGGATGGATTTGACTTGTCCATTATGCAAAAACAGAAAAAAGGACGAACTTCATTTTGTTTTATGTTGTAAATTATCCAGTCTAAGAGCGCAATATACACCGACAAAGTTTCCCAAGGATCCTGGTCAGTCTCGGTTAAGCCTGCTAATGGCATCTCAGAATGAAAGCATAGTAAGAAATTTCTCAATTTACTTATTCAAGGCATTTCAGTTTAGATCAGTCATGACTTCGTGAGAGAGCAGTCCATCCAGTTTTTTTTTCTTGTGTTCTTTATCATTCTTATATTGTTGTTATGTTTTCTATACCCCCCGTTCATAAGGGGCAATGGCCTTTATATGAAGTAAACAATCTAGTTCTCTCTCTCTCTCTCTCTCTCTCTCTCTCTCTCTCTCTCTCTCTCTCTCTCTCTCTCTCTCTCTTATTCTGAGTCTCTCTCTCTCTCTCTCTCCTCTCTCTCTCTCTCTCTCTCTCTCTCTCTCTCTCTCTCTCTCTCTCTCTCTCTCTCCTCTCTCTCTCTCTGTCTCTCTCTCAACT
>JADBJO010002738.1:115000-117500 GCA_016801955.1 Conus betulinus
GAGGAGAGGAGGAGGAGAAGGAGGAGGAGGAAGAGAAGAAGAAGAAGAAGAAGAAAAAGAGGATGATGATGGTGATGATGATGATCATGATCATGAAGAAGGAGACGAAGAAGAAGAAGAAACAAAAAAGTAAGAAAAAGATCGAAAGCAAGCAAAAAAACAAACAAAACAAACAAACAAGCAAATGAATATAAGGCCAATGAAACGAAAACATGACGTAGAAGAAAATATAAGAAGAATGAAAACAAAATGAAGAAAGAAGACTTTGAGTATGAGCAAGTGGAAGAAAAATAAGAAAAAAAGAGAGATGCATGGAGGAAACGACGAGAAAAGAGAGAGAGAAAATAGGGGTGCGTGTGTGTGTGTGTGTGTGTGTGTGTGTGTGGTGTGTGTGTGTGTGTGTGTGTGTGTGTGTGCGTGTGTGTGTGTGTGTGTGTGTGTGTGTGTGTGTGTGTGGGTGTGTGTGTTTTTAGGGGGAGACGGAGGTGGGGGGGGTGGGTGGCGAGGGATGAGTATTACGGCACAAATCGTCGCTCTTAGGCACATTGTTGACGGCAGCAAGTTTTGCACCGCATGACAGCACATATTGTCCTCTGTGATACCTCTTGTTGCCCTAGCGACAATGTGTGCGGGGGGGGTCTCTGTGTTTGGTTTGTTTGAGTGTTTGTTGTTTTTCTCTTAAGTAAAGGTCTCACGGCACGCAATTTATTTGAAGATAGGTTACTGTTCTCTCGTTAATCATGACAAGGACCACTATGTCTGATCCTTTGTGGTTCTGATGAACTCTGAGCATGTGTGTGTGTGTGTGTGTGTGTGTGTGTGTGTGTGTGTGTGTGTGTGTGTGTGTGTGTGGTGTGTGTGTGTGTGTGTGTGTGTGTGTGTGTGTGTGTGTGTGTGTGTGTGTGTGTGTGTGTGTGTGAGTGTGTTTTTAATCTAATTTACTATCATTGCGTAGACTTGAGTATTTTGTTAAACCTTTACCAGTTTCGACGAATCTTAGTGTATGTATCAGCAGCTGTGGGTATTGCTTTGAATGCATCGTTGCCGAAAGAGAGAGTGCACTTACACTCAACTATGCACCCCTTGCAACTTGCGTTGAACTAACTGTCTGAAGAGGAAAAAAAAAACCGCTGATAGAAATGAAAGAAGAAATCTTGGATACAAAATCCGATAAACAAAGCAACAGGCATCACACTCTTGAGGTCGGCAGAGAAATCCACCTCCTCCACAAGAGACAGTTTTCACACACCCCTTCCCTGTAGCCTTGCCAGGGCAACATGTTAGCTTCATCCAATACCCCGTGGACCATTGAATTTCGACAGGATCATTACAACATAACTATGCTTTATGTGACTGGACCGTTCTTTCCCATGATGATCGTGGAATTGTGCATTTTTAGTGGTGATTTGTGGGAGGTGTCTAGTAGATATGAAAGAAGTTTTGATTTGGTGGAGTCTGGCTTCCATACGTATCACCATAGAACGCCCCTTTTTTATGTCCCAGCCTATGCGCCACCTCAGAGGCAGTGCACCCACGCCGCTCATTCCGACACCCTGTCCACAGCCACAGCCCGGTCGGCCTCGCCTCAACCCCGGCACCGGCAATCCACAGGGAGCAATCAATGTCAAGTCGTCATGAGGCAACCCACCGGAGGAGACACTGCACTGCTGCCGAGTCACTTCGGTGGTGTTCAGTGGCGCCTGTTCTGATCTAACATACGCAGGACACCACCTACTCAGCCCCCTACTGACGACAATAATTGCTTAGTCGCGGAGCCGGCGTGAGTGAGCTCTCTCCCTCCAGAGGGCGCCACCACGTCCGTCCAACGACAGTCCCCATGGACTCCCGACGGAACCAAACCAAGGCCACAGACGTGGAGAGGACTCGAAACTGAGGTCACCATGAGAGCACAGGCATGAAGGGCCACAGAATTTGAGACTTTTTAATGTTGATCGATGAAAATGAGGATGATTAAGATGATGCTACGGATTTCCATTTCGGTCTGAGACTACATGACAGGGCTGTACTCTACGCTTCCTTTCATAATATATCCCGGCGTCAAACCAGGCCCGAGAGAGTGTTGGTCAGGAAATTTGAGCAACACTCTCAGAAACGCATCCATTAAGTGGATGAAATCGACTGAAACTCCTAACTGAGTCCGCAGCAATTCAACTCTGGGTAGGAGCCGGTCGGGGCAGAAAAACCCACATGACTTCCGATGGGATTCGAACCCACGACCTCCCAGCCGGGAGTCCGCGACACTAACCAATTCGCCACGGCGGCTGGTCCCATAGAACGCCATTGCCCCAGCGTTTACTCGGCCAAGTCTGGCTTCTAGACAGATAAACGTAGGAAAGCCATTGCCGCAATAACTAATCAGGTGGCTCGCAGTTAACTGTTGGTGCCGGAGCTTTGGCAGGCTGGGCCGGGCTGTGGCTGTGGACAGGCAGTCAGAAAGACCGGCGTGGGTACATTTGCCACTGAGGTGGCACAAAAGATA
>JADBJO010002738.1:130000-132500 GCA_016801955.1 Conus betulinus
GGGTGTTGGGATGTATATGATGCTAGAAAAACAAATAATTCACAACAGATCCCATAAACTCCTTGATCAGAGATGTCCCACCTGATATCAGTTTTTTTTTTTTCTAGTTGAGATAAATATCCTTTGTTTCTAAGTTTTCCCTCATTTTTTTTTTGCTAAGAAAGTGCAGTATGTTTAAAGAAAATGTGTTTTAATGAGCTGTGTGTGTGTATATATGATATGGTTCTTTGCGGTCGGCTGGGCTACAAGAAACATGAATATCAGCTGAATAGGTGAGATTACCCATAGTATAACCATCTGTTCACAAGAAGCTGTTGGGCAGTCAGAACTACAGGAATCTGAACTGATGTCAAACTGTTGAAATGGAAAAATGCTGAAGCAAGTCAATACAGTTCAATTTGATAGTATTGTATCAATCCAGGATGAAATTCATTTGCGCATTTACGGGCTGAAATTTTTTTTTTAAAATTGCATGCCTATCGGGCACATGACAGAAAATGAAAAACTAGTGAAATAATGATCATCCACATCATCGATGGACCCATGCCAGCAGCAAACACCACTATCCATTCACACAGCTACCGACAGCTATACGGGAAAAAACCGCACTACCGAGCACAGAAACTTAACAATCATTTCATTTAAATGTACCTAACCACCCAGGAACGGAATCTTGATTTGCGCTCGTTATAATTAACAGCCGGAAAGCTAAGTCAGTTCTAAGTCGCTCCACCTAGCAAAACAGATGCAGATTTGCCTTCATTGTACTTGTCCCTCTTTGTTGCTCATCAACTAAGATTTGCTTACAGAAGTCCTCGCGGTTAAAGCGTAAAGTGTGGTGTGTAGATTGTTTGTTTGTTTACGTCAGTCTGTTCGTCTGGTGTGCAAGCCTTGTTGAAACTTCCCTGTGTTTCAAATCGCCCCAGAAAAAAACCTATTTTACTCACAACTCCTGTAGACGACACTCCAAGTTCTGCTTGGGTAGTTTCTATTCAGCGATCTGTCTGACAAGAGATAGTCATTGTGTGTCTAGTGTGTCTGTCCACTTTGTCAGAGAAGTTTTAAAAGTTGTTTTTCTTTTGGTGTCAGCTGAGTGTCTAGCTTGTATTTCTGATGTGTGTGTGTGTGTGTGTGTGTGTGTGTGTGTGTGTGTGGTGTGTGTGTGTGTGTGTGTGTGTGTGTGTGTGTGTGTGTGTGTGTGTGTGTGTGTGTGTGTGTGTGTGTGTGTGTTGGAGTAAAATAAGAATAAAGCAGGGAATATATATGAAAGATTCTGGGAAGGACATCTCTCTCTCTCTCTCTCTCTCTCTCTCTCTCTCTCTCTCTCTCTCTCTCTCTCTCTCTCTCTCTCTCAAGGCCAAGAAAGCAGACAATGATTGATGGTGAAAACAACCAAGCGAATATCAAGCCTGATTTAACTCAGCAATTGGTTCTCTCTCTCTCTCTCTCTCTCTCTCTCTCTCTCTCTCTCTCTCTCTCTCTCTCTCTCTCTCTCTCTCTCTCTTCATTCACGAATTTGTCTTTCCGTCTGCCAGTCCATTTTTTCTTAGCCATTTTGCTCCCAAGGGTTACGCCAGTCATGCATTTTCTCCCCGCCCCCCCATTCCAGTCACCAACCCACTCCCACTACTTCCCACGCGTTCCTCCTACCCCATTCGCCTTCAACATTCTCGCAAGAGCATTTGTTTCAGTCAGCATTTTGGTATATTACACCACCACTGTTGCTGATGCTATGTACACCAATCACTTCTATTGTCTGAAAGTTCATTTTGTTAGACACCAGACAGTTTCAGACTTATAAGAAGCTCAGTTATTGTTTTATATGACCACCGTTTATTCATCTTTTTACAACCTTTGTATAATACTGTTGGAATCACACTCAGGCATCAGATTCACTCCCAATTCAGCGGTTTCGAACCCCTTAACCAGCTCGTGCACTGTTCAGTCAATGAGTTGATGGACAGGATGGAGGCAGGTAGGTGGACGTTGTTCGGCGGTGATGGTTGTCGTCTATAAGTGTCTGGCACTGAGGTGTTCTCCCCCTCCCCAACCCGTCCTCCACCCCACCCCATCCCCCCTATTCTCCCTCCCCACTCCCACCCTCCCTTCCCCTCTGTAGCTCAACTTGTGAACAACGTTGTCTCCTTAGGGGGATTGTCTGATGAACGTCCGGCGTTTCTCCATGGTCTGCTGAATTAGAGAGGCAGTGAAACAGAAGTGATCATCTCTCTGTGTCTGTACGCACGTGTGTCTGTGCTCCCATATCTCTTCTGTCTCTTTCTTTCTTCTTGTCCCTCTTTTCTACTGTGCGCCAGAGGTCCATGGTAAATGGCCCCCTCAGATTCCATTCACAGTGTGCTTTCGTGTTTGTAAAACGGTCCGATTGAAGGCACTAAATGTCTTCTTATTTCCAACCTAACTGAACAACATGCAGCCACATTTGCCTAACATCCAGATCAGCAGTTTGATAAAACCGAGTTTAAATCATTCAAGAGAATAA